>JAWMAR010002138.1:0-45000 GCA_036785375.1 Leucoraja ocellata
GCGTGAATTAACCACAAACGTCAACAAAACAAAATGGGCTGTCTTGTTTTTTTCTTCTATAGAAACATAGAAATTAGGTGCAGGAGTAGAGGCCATTCGGCCCTTCGAGCCTGCACCATTCGCCATTCAATATGATCATGGCTGATCATCCAACTCAGTATCCCGTACCTGCCTTCTCTCCATACCCCCTGATCCCTTTAGCCACAAGGGCCACATCTAACTCCCTCTTAAATATAGCCTAAAATTAGGTGCAGGAGTAGGCCATTCGGCCCTTCAAGCCTGCACCATTCGCCATTCAATATGATCATGGCTGATCATCCAACTCATTATCCCGTACCTGCCTTCTCTCCATCCCCTTAGCCACAATGGCCACATCTAACTCCCTCTTAAATATAGCCAATGAACTGTGGCCTCGACTACGCTCTGTGGCAGAGAGCTCCAGAGATTCACCACTCTCTGTGTGAAAAAAGTTCTTCTCATCTCGGTTTTAAAGGATTTCCCCCTTATCCTTAAGCTGTGACCCCTTGTCCTGGACTTCCCCAACATCGGGAGCAATCTTCCTGCATCTAGCCTGTCCAACCCCTTAAGAATTTTGTAAGTTTCTATAAGATCCCCTCTCAATCTCCTAAATTCTAGAGAATATAAACCAAATCTATCCAGTCTTTCTTCATAAGACAGTCCTGACATCCCAGGAATCAGTCTGGCGAACCTTCTGTGTACTCTCTCTATGGCAAGAATGTCCTTCCTCAGATTTGGAGACCAAAACTGTACACAATACTCCAGGTGTGGTCTCACCAAGACCCTGTACAACTGCAGTAGAACCTCCCTGCTCCTAGACTCAAATCCTCTATGGCAAAAATGTATTTCCTCAGATTAGGGGACCAAAACTATACACAATACTCCAGGTGTGGTCTCACCAAGACCATGTACAACTGCAGTAGAACCTCCCTGTTCCTATACTCAAATCCTTTTGCTATGAAAGCTAACATACCATTGGCTTTCTTCACTGCCTGCTGCACCTGCATGTCTACTTTCAATGACTGGTGACACCCAGGTCTCGCTGCATCTCCCCTTTTCCTAGTCGGCCACCATTTAGATAATAGTCTGCTTTCCCGTTTTTGCCACCAAAATGGATAACCTCACATTTATCCACATTATACTGCATCTGCCAAATATTTGCCCACTCACCCAGCCTATCCAAGTTACCTTGCAGTCTCCTAGCATCCTCCTCACAGCTAACACTGCCCCCCAGCTTAGTGTCATCCGCAAACTTGGAGATATTGCCTTTAATTCCCTCATCCAGATCATTAATATATATTGTAAATAGCTGGGGTCCCAGCACTGAGCCTTGCGGTACCCCACTAGTCACTGCCTGCCATTGTGAAAAGGACCCGTTTACTCCTACTCTTTGCTTCCTGTTTGCCAGCCAGTTCTCTATCCACATCAATACTGAACCCCCAATGCCGTGTGCTTTAACCACAAACGTCAACAAAACAAAATGGTTGTTGCGTTTTTTTTCTATCCTCCCAATAACAATAACCAGGGAGATGAAAACAAGTTACAAAATAAAACACACCGCATATACTGTAACTTGGAATGCTGGAGGAACTGTTGACATATGCAGAATCGCTCTACGAAATATTCTCAAGCTTGAAAGTGTTCAGGAAAGATTTACGAGCATGTAGCCAGGACTGGAGGGTCTGAGCTATAGGGAGAGGTTGAGTAGGATGGGTCCCTATTCCGGGGAGTGCAGGAGGATGTGGGGAGATCTGTCTTATACAATCATTAGAGGAATAAATCGGCTAGCAAAATTTCATAGCAAAAGGTTTTGAGTTTTGGATCGGAACCTGTGAGTCTGGATTGCCACCAACTGCAAATATCAATGTTCGTGTGCAGGCCGATATCAAGAGTGTGCATTTCAGCGCAGGGCAGCTGTGTGGGTCACAGCTGATGACAGGAGACGGGCTCTCAGTCACACACCATCACTGTCGCTGCGGCCACCGATTCACTCACGTACAGCTGTGACTGCGCCGAGGATGTTGCCAGGATCAGAGGGTGTGAGCTGTATGGAGAGGTTGAGTAGGCTGGGACTCTATTCCTTGGAGCGCAGGAGGATGAGGGGTGATCTTATAGAGATGTATATTCGGCTTGTACTCGTTAGAATTTAGAGATTGAGAGGGGATCTTATAGAAACTTACAAAATTCTTAAAGGGTTGGACAGACTAGATGCAGGAAGATTGCTCCCGATGTTGGGAAAGTCCAGAATAAGGGGTCACAGCTTAAGGATAAGGGGGAAATCCTTTAAAACTGAGATGAGAAGAACTTTTTTCACACAGAGAGTGGTGAATCTCTGGAACTCTCTGCCACAGAGGGTAGTTGATGCCACATAGTTCATTGGCTATATTTAAGAGGGAGTTAGATGTAGCCCTTGTGGCTAAAGGGATCAGGGGGTATGGAGAGAAGGCAGGTACGGGATACTGAGTTGGATGATCAGCCATGATCATATTGAATGGCGAATGGTGCAGGCTTGAAGGGCCGAATGGCCTCTACTCCGGCACCTATTGTCTATGTTTCTATGAGAGAAATGGAGAACAGGGGAGAGAAAAGACTTTGCCTTCCATCACAGTGAGTCCACTGTGATGTATGATTGTGTGAATTTAATTGTGTGTATGTCTAGGAACTGAGTTAGATGATCAGCCATGATCATATTGAATGGCGAATGGTGCAGGCTCGAAGGGCCGAATGGCCTCTACTCCTGCACCTATTGTCTATGTTTCTATGTTTCTATGTCAGGTGCGCAGTTTGGGAGTCATTTGTGCCATCTCTAGTTATTGAAATACACTGTATTTAGACAGGCCTGTTGTACTCAGACATGGAAGGGACACGATGTAGACATGTGGTCTGTAGAATGTGCTATGTATTAGTAATACATATCGATGATTATGCTGCTAGCGTTAGTTAATAGTTAATTTGCAGGAAAAGAGGAAGAGTCCTCGCGTGCAATAACAGCCCATCGCGGACACTTTTATTCCATGCAATTCTTTTTTTTGTTTTGTTTATTTTATTAGAAGTTAATACAGTACAAAACAGTACAGTGGAACCTAATTTTAGGTGCCAACTATGTAATACCGTAATCCATTCTATGTACAACCTCTAGTTTTATGTTATTACTAGACCAAGTGCAGACCGGTTGGGTCTGCTCCCCCAATGGTGTGATCCCCCAACCCAATATTCCACCATGCACCCGTCTCCTCCAGTGGAACTGAAGCCGTTCCCAAAAGTAAGATTCCAGCATTGCCCTGCTTCCCTCAGCAGTGGATTAAAACAAAATCCAATGGCACCTCCCTGCCTGCTGCAGCAGTGAAAAGTTCAGAATGTTCCTGTCTTGCAACTTTGTTTCGAAGTGTGTTGGAAGCTGGCATGTAAATGGAGAAGCCAGTTTCTTTTTGAAATACTTGGGGGTGGGGGGGGGGGGGGGGGGGAGAAGGATTTGATTAAAAACGTGTACTTTAACACGACGAAATGAAATGAGGAGCGGATACTTAGAAAGAAAAGCGAAATCTCTACCGAAATGGAAAATATCTCGGAGATTGAGCGTCTGGATTGGGCGTGGCAATGAATCAAAGGAAGAAATGCAGCCGGCAGCTGTACATGCAAATGAATCCATTCCGATTGGACATCTGCGAGCATCGGCCTTTCCGATTGGACATCTGCGAGTATCGGGCACAAATTGAAAGGCAGGAAGGGCGCCGGTCGGCAGTCGGTCGGATGGCCCCAGAGTTTTATAGATAGATAGATAGATAGATAGATAGATAGATAGATAGATAGATAGATAGATAGATAGATAGATAGATAGATAGATAGATAGATAGAGAGAGAGAGAGAGAGAGAGAGAGAGAGAGAGAGAGAGAGAGAGATAGATAGATAGATAGATAGATAGATAGATAGATAGATAGATAGATAGATAGATAGATAGATAGATAGATAGATAGATAGATAGATAGATAGATAGATAGATAGATAGATAGATAGATAGATAGATAGATAGATAGATTGAGATGTGAATTGGCCAAGATTGACTGGCAATTAATTCTAAAAGGGTTGACGGTGGATATGCAATGGAAGACATTTAAAGACTGCATGGATGAACTACAAAAATTGTTCATCCCAGTTTGGCAAAATAATAAATCAGGGAAGGTAGTACATCCATGGATAACAAGGGAAATCAGGGATAGTATCAAAGCGAAGGATGATGCGTACAAATTAGCCAGAAAAAGCAGCATACCGGAGGACTGGGAGAAATTCAAAGACCAGCAGAGGAGGACGAAGGGCTTAATTAGGAAAGGAAAAATAGATTATGAAAGAAAACTGGCAGGGAACATAAAAACTGACTGCAAAAGTTTTTATAGATATGTGAAAAGAAAGAGATTAGTTAAAACAAATGTAGGTCCCTTGCAGTCAGAAACAGGTGAGTTGATCATGGGGAACAAGGATATGGCGGACCAATTGAATAACTACTTTGGTTCCGTCTTCACTAAGGAAGACATAAATAATTTGCCGGAAATAGCAGGGGACCGCGGGTCAAAGGAGTTGGAGGAATTGAGTGAAATCCAGGTTAGCCGGGAAGTGGTGTTGGGTAAATTGAATGGATTAAAGGGCGATAAATCCCCAGGGCCAGATAGGCTGCATCCCAGAGTACTTAAGGAAGTAGCTCCAGAAATAGTGGATGCATTAGTAATAATCTTTCAAAACTCTTTAGATTCTGGAGTAGTTCCTGAAGATTGGCGGGTAGCAAACGTAACCCCACTTTTTAAGAAGGGAGGGAGAGAGAAAATGGGGAATTACAGACCAGTTAGTCTAACATCGGTAGTGGGGAAACTGCTAGAGTCAGTTATTAAAGATGGGATAGCAGCACATTTGGAAAGTGGTGAAATCATTGGCCAAAGTCAGCCTGGATTAACGAAAGGTAAATCATGTCTGACGAATCTTATAGAATTTTTCGAGGATGTAACTAGTAGCGTGGATAGGGGAGAACCAGTGGATGTGGTGTATCTGGACTTCCAGAAGGCTTTCGACAAGGTCCCACATAAGAGATTAGTATACAAACTTAAAGCACAAGGCATTGGGGGTTCAGTATTAATGTGGATAGAGAACTGGCTGGCAAACAGGAAGCAAAGAGTAGGAGTAAACGGGTCCTTTTCACAATGGCAGGCAGTGACTAGTGGGGTACCCCAAGGCTCAGTACTGGGACCCCAGCTATTTACAATATATATTAATGATCTGGATGAGGGAATTGAAGGCAATATCTCCAAGTTTGCGGATGACACTAAGCTGGGGGGCAGTGTTAGCTGTGAGGAGGATGCTAGGAGACTGCAGGGTGACTTGGATAGGCTGGGTGAGTGGGCAAATGTTTGGTAGATGCAGTATAATGTGGATAAATGTGAGGTTATCCATTTTGGTGGCAAAAACAGGAAAGCAGACTATTATCTAAATGGTGGCCGATTGGGAAAGGGGGAGATGCAACGAGACCTGGGTGTCATGGTACACCAGTCATTGAAGGTAGGCATGCAGGTGCAGCAGGCAGTAAAGAAAGCGAATGGTATGTTAGCTTTCATTGCAAAAGGATTTGAGTATAAGAGCAGAGAGGTTCTACTGCAGTTGTACAGGGTCTTGGTGAGACCACACCTGGAGTATTGCGTACAGTTTTGGTCTCCAAATCTGAGGAAGGACATTATTGCCATAGAGGGAGTGCAGAGACGGTTCACCAGACTGATTCCTGGGATGTCAGGACTGTCTTATGAAGAAAGACTGGATAGACTTGGTTTATACTCTCTAGAATTTAGAAGATTGAGAGGGGATCTTATAGAAACTTACAAAATTCTTAAGGGGTTGGACAGGCTAGATGCAGGAAGATTGTTCCGGATGTTAGGGAAGTCCAGGACAAGGGGTCACAGCTTAAGGATAAAGGGGAAATCCTTTAAAACCGAGATGAGAAGAACTTTTTTCACACAGAGAGTGGTGAATCTCTGGAACTCTCTGCCACAGAGGGTAGTTGAGGCCAGTTCATTGGCTATATTTAAGAGGGAGTTAGATGTGGCCCTTGTGGCTAAGGGGATCAGGGGGTATGGAGAGAAGGCAGGTACGGGATATTGAGTTGGATGATCAGCCATGATCATATTGAATGGCGGTGCAGGCTCGAAGGGCCGAATGGCCGACTCCTGCACCTAATTTCTATGTTTCTATGTTTCTATGTTTCGATAGATAGATAGATAGATAGATAGATAGATAGATAGATAGATAGATAAATAGATAGATAGATAGATAGATAGATAGATAGATAGATAGATAGATAATAATAATAATAATAATAATAATAATAATAATAATAATAATAATAATAATAATAATAATAATAATAATTTTATTTATAGAGCACTTTAAAAACAAACATAGCTGCAACAAAGTGCTGTACATCACTATTCATTGACAAAAAAGTTAACACACACCAAAAAAAACAATCAAAAGAAACAGTAGGAAAAGACATGTAAAATAAAGGAACATTAAAAACACCACAAACAGAAGCAAAGTCTCAGGCATGGTCAAAAGCCAGGGAGTACAAATGTGTTTTAACACTGGATTTGAAGATGGACAGTGAGGGGGCCTGTCTGATGTGCAACGGCAGGGTGTTCCAGAGTGCCGGAGCAGCAACAGAGAAGGATCTATCCCCTCTGAGCCTCCGACGAGACCTCGGTACCTCCAGGAGCAGCTGACCTGAGGGACCGGGCAGGAGCGTATGGGTGGAGCAGCTCAGAGAGGTAAGGCGGGGCGAGCCCATTCAGAGATTTAAAAACAAATAACAGCATCTTAAAATGAACTGGAAAGTGCACCGGGAGCCAGTGTAGGAAGGTCAGAATTGGCGATATGTGCTCCCTCTTTCGAGTCCCTGTTAAAAGGCAAGCAGCAGCATTCTGAACCAACTGGAGACGAGCCAGTGAAGAACGAGCAACACCAAAATAGAGTGCGTTACAGTAATCCAGCCTAGATGTAATAAAGGCATGGATTACTGTCTCAAAATGCTGCCGCTCGAGAATGGGCTTCACCTTCGCCAGCTTCCTTAGGTGAAAGAAGCTGGACTTAACCACCGCGCATATTTGGCGATCTAATTTAAAGGCACTGTCCATCCTAAAACCCAGGTTCAAAACTGTTAGCTTCACGTACCTTGACAATGGACCTAAATCAACAAATGGAGGTTCACGGCAGCCATTGGGATCAAATAAAATCACCTCTGTCTTCTCTTCATTAAATCCTAGAAAGTAAGAAAGTTATGAGAAGGAAGTAAGCAAGACAAGAAAAAGAAAACAATAGCAAGAGGGAAAAGTGGAAAAATAGACGGTAGAGAGTAGAAAAAACGTGAAGTGTGTATATATATAAAAAAGAAAAAAGAAAAAGAAAAAGTGGAAAGTAGAAATAGAGGAGAAGGCCCCTTAAAAGAGAATTTTTCAAATCTGTATTCGGAGATGTAGATCTATCCACGTCATAGACATAGAAACATAGAAACATAGACAATAGGTGCAGGAGTAGAGGCCATTCGGCCCTTCGAGCCTGCACCATTCGCCATTCAATATGATCATGGCTGATCATCCAACTCAGTATCCCATACCTGCCTTCTCTCCATACCCTCTGATCCCCTTAGCCACAAGGGCCACATCTATCTCCCTCTTAAATATAGCCAATGAACTGTGTGGCCTCGACTACCCTCTGTGGCAGAGAGTTCCAGAGATTCACCACTCTCTGTGTGAAAAAAGTTCTTCTCATCTCGGTTTTAAAGGATTTCCCCCTTATCCTTAAGCTGTGACCCCTTGTCCTGGACTTCCCCAACATCGGGAGCAATCTTCCTGCATCTAGCCTGTCCAACCCCTTAAGAATTTTGTAAGTTTCTATAAGATCCCCTCTCAATCTCCTAAATTTTAGAGAGTATAAACCAAGTCTATCCAGTCTTTCTTCATAAGACAGTCCTGACATCCCAGGAATCAGTCTGGTGAACCTTCTCTGCACTCTCTCTATGGCAATAATGTCCTTCCTCAGATTTGGAGACCAAAACTGTACGCAATACTCCAGGTGTGGTCTCACCAAGACCCTGTACAACTGCAGTAGAACCTCCCTGCTCCTATACTCAAATCCTTTTGCTATGAAAGCTAACATACCATTGGCTTTCTTCACTGCCTGCTGCACCTGCATGCCTACTTTCAATGACTGGTGTACCATGACACCCAGGTCTCGCTGCATCTCCCCCTTTCCCAATCGGCCACCATTTAGATAATAGTCTGCTTTCCTGTTTTTGCCACCAATATGGATAACCTCACATTTATCCACATTATACTGCATCTGCCAAACATTTGCCCACTCACCCAGCCTATCCAAGTCACCTTGCAGTCTCCTAGCATCCTCCTCACAGCGCATTGAGTATAGAAGCTGGGATGTAATGTTAAAATTGTACAAGGCATTGGTGAGACCAAATCTGTAGTATGGTGTACAATTTTGGTCGCCCAATTATAGGAAGGATATCAACTAAAGAGAGAGAGTACAGAGGAGATTTACTAGAATGTTGCCTGGGTTTCAACAACTAAGTTACAGAGATAGGTTGAATAAGTTAGGTCTTTATTATCTGGAGCGCAGAAGGTTAAGGGGGGACTTGATAGAGGTCTTTAAAATGATGAGAGGGATAGACAGAGTTGATGTGGATCAGCTTTTCCCTTTGAGAATAGGGAAGATTCAAACAAGAGGACATGACTTCAGAATTAAGGGACAGAAGTTTAGGGGTAACATGAGGGGGAACTTCTTTACTCAGAGAATGGTAGCGGTGTGGAATGAGCTTCCAGTGGAAGTGGTGGAGGCAGGTTCGTTGGTATCATTTAAAAATAAATTGGATAGGCATATGGATGAGAAGGGAATGGAGGGTTATGGTATGAGTGCAGGCAGGTGGGACTAAGGGGAAAAAGGTTGTTCGGCACGGACTTGTAGGGCCGAGATGTCCTGTTTCCGTGCTGTAATTGTTATATGGTTATATTAACAAAAACACAGAACATTCAGTTCATTTATGGAACAGTTTCTGCTGTGTAAATTAACCACAAACGTCTACAAAACAATATATTATAGGCTGTCCTGATTTTGTTTTCTATTCCTCACAATAATAATAACCACGGAGATGAAAACATAGAAACATAGACAATAGGTGCAGGAGTAGAGGCCATTCGGCCCTTCGAGCCTGCACCATTCGCCATTCAATATGATCATGGTTGATCATCCAACTCAGTATCCCGTACCTGCCTTCTCTCCATACCCCCTGATCCCTTTAACCACAAGGGCCACATCTAACTCCCTCTTAAATATAACCAATGAACTGGCCTCAACTACCCTCTGTGGCAGAGAATTCCACAGATTCACCACTCTCTGTGTGTGAAAACAAATGTTTTTCTCATCTCGGTTTTAAAAGATTTCCCCCTTATCATTAAACTGTGTGTGTGGCCCCTTGTTCTGGACTTCCCCAACATCGGGAACAATCTTCCTGGATCTAGCCTGTCCAACCCCTTAAGAATTTTGTAAGTTTCTATAAGATACCCCCTCAATTTTCTAAATTCTAGCGAGTACAAGCCGAGTGTATCCAGTCTTTCTTCATAAGACAGTCCTGACATCCCAGGAATCAGTCTGGTAAACCTTCTCTGTACTCCCTCTATGGCAAGAATGTCTTTCCTCAGATTAGGAGACCAAAACTGTACCCAATACTCCAGGTGTGGTCTCACCAAGACCCTGTACAACTGCAGTAGAACCTCCCTGCTCTTAGACTCAAATCCTCTATGGCAATAATGTATTTCCTCAGATTTGGAGACCAAAACTGTACGCAATACTCCAGGTGTGGTCTCATCAAGACCCTGTACAACTGCAGTAGAACCTCCCTGCTCCTAGACTCAAATCCTCTACGGCAAGAATGTCCTTCCTCAGATTAGGAGACCAAAACTGTACGCAATACTCCAGGTGTGGTCCCACCAAGACCCTGTACACAGAGAGTGGTGAGTCTATGGAACTCTCTGCCGCAGAGGGTAGTCGAGGCCAGTTCATAGACTATATTTAAGAGGGAGTTAGATGTGGCCCTTGTGACTAAGGGGATCAGGGGGTATGGAGAGAAGGCAGGTATGGGATACTGAGTTGGATGATCAGCCATGATCATATTGAATGGCGAATGGTGCAGGCTCTATTCAGTCATGAACTGAAATCAGCAAACTTTACGGTCCCGCTGCATCACATGATTCCAAAAAGTCGATGAAAGGAGACCAACTCCTTTAGAATTGGTCAATTCATCTATTAGTCGGAGTCTTATTTCTTCTAGGCGAGCTACGTCCATCATATTCCTAATCCACATTTTAACAGTTGGTGTGGTTGTATTTTTCCAAAATTTAAGTATCAATTTCTTTCCAATTATTAACCCATAATTAAAAAAAACATTTTGATCTTTATTTCAATTGGTATCTTCTCCTATTATTCCAAATATAATCCATTCCGTTTTGGGTTCTATTCTTGACTTGAAAAGCTTTGTAAATATATCAAATATATCGCTCCAAAATGTATTCAACTTTGTACATCCTACAAATGAATGTGTTATATTAGCGTTTTGAAACAAACATTTATCGCATCTGGGAGAGACGTTTGGATAAAATTTATTCAACCTCGTTTTTGAATAATATAGTCTATGTAATAATTTGAATTGAATTTAAATTATGTCTTGCATTAATAGAACAGTTATGTGTATTCATCAAATACTTTTCCCATCTATCCTTCGAGATCTTTATCATTAGCTCATGTTCCCAATTTTCCCTTAGTGCTTCTGTTGAGGGTGATTCTCTATTTAATATATTATTATAAAGGTATGATATTAATTTTTGTGAATCAGCCTTAATATTCATTGCTTCTTCTAAAGGGTCTAAAAATATAGTTTGAAATCTATGTGTATATTTCTTCATAAAGTCACATACCTGTATATATTTAAAATATTGATTATCCTTCAATTTAAATTTTAATTTAAATTGTTGAAATGATAACAGTTTGCCCACTTCATACGATGCTATTATTTTAACGGACATTTTAGGTGTACTTGCAATAGGGACCGTCATGCCCGGTTTATATTGCAGATGGAGTTTAATGCTGATAAATGTGAGGTGCTACACCTTGGCAGGACAAATCAAAATAGGACGTACATGGTAAATGGTAGGGAATTGAAGAATACAGTTGAACAGAGGGATCTGGGAATAACCGTGCATAGTTCCTTGAAGGTGGAATCTCATATAGATAGGGTGGTAAAGAAAGCTTTTGGTATGCTGGCCTTTATAAATCAGAGCTTTGAGTATAGAAGCTGGGATGTCATGTTAAAATTGTACAAGGCATTGGTGAGACCAAATCCGGAGTATGGTGTACAATTTTGGTCGCCCAATTATAGGAAGGATGTCAACAAAATAGAGAGAGTACAGAGGAGATTTACTAGAATGTTGCCTGGGTTTCAACAACTAAGTTACAGAGATAGGTTGAATACGTTAGGTCTTTATTCTCTGGAGCGCAGAAAGTTAAGGGGGGACTTGATAGAGGTCTTTAAAATGATGAAAGGGATAGACAGAGTTGATGTGGACAACCTTTTCCCTTTGAGAATAGGGAAGATTCAAACAAGAGGACATGACTTCAGAATTAAGGGACAGAAGTTTAGGGGTAACATGAGGGGGAACTTCTTTACTCAGAGAGTGGTAGCGGTGTGGAATGAGCTTCCAGTGGAAGTGGTGGGGGCAGGTTCGTTGGTATCATTTAAAAACAGATTGGATAGGCGTATGGATGAGAAGGGAATTGAGGGTTATAGAAACTTAGAAACATAGAAATTAGGTGCAGGAGTAGAGGCCATTCGGCCCTTCGAGCCTGCACCATTCACCATTCAATATGATCATGGCTGATCATCCAACTCAGTATCCCGTACCTGCCTTCTCTCCATACCTTCTGATCCCCTTAGCCACAAGGGCCACATCTAACTCCCTCTTAAATATAGTCAATGAACTGTGGCCTCGACTACCCTCTGTGGCAGAGAGTTCCAGAGATTCACCACTCTCTGTGTGAAAAAAGTTATTCTCATCTCGGTTTAAAAGGATTCCCCCTTATCCTTAAGCTGTGACCCCTTGTCCTGGACTTCCCCAACATCAGGAGCAATCTTCCTGCATCTAGCCTGTCCAACCCCTTAAGAATTCTGTAAGTTTCTATAAGATCCCCTCTCAATCTCCTAAATTCTAGAGAGTATAAACCAAGTCTATCCAGTCTTTCTTCATAAGACAGTCCTGACATCCCAGGAATAAGTCTGGTGAACCTTCTCTGCACTCCCTCTATGGCAATAATGTCCTTCCTCAGATTTGGAGACCAAAACTGTACGCAATACTCCAGGTGTGGTCTCACCAAGACCCTGTACAACTGCAGTAGAACCTCCCTGCTCCTATACTCAAATCGTTTTGCTATGAAAGCTAACATACCATTGGCTTTCTTCACTGCCTGCTGCACCTGCATGCCTACTTTCAATGACTGGTGTACCATGACACCCAGGTCTCGCTGCATCTCCCCCTTTCCCAATCGGCCACCATTTAGATAATAGTCTGCTTTCCTGTTTTTGCCACCAATATGGATAACCTCACATTTATCCACATTATACTGCATCTGCCAAACATTTGCCCACTCACCCAGCCTATCCAAGTCACCTTGCAGTCTCCTAGCATCCTCCTCACAGCGCATTGAGTATAGAAGCTGGGATGTAATGTTAAAATTGTACAAGGCATTGGTGAGACCAAATCTGTAGTATGGTGTACAATTTTGGTCGCCCAATTATAGGAAGGATGTCAACTAAATAGAGAGAGTACAGAGGAGATTTACTAGAATGTTGCCTGGGTTTCAACAACTAAGTTACAGAGAAAGGTTGAATAAGTTAGGTCTTTATTCTCTGGAGCGCAGAAGGTTAAGGGGGGACTTGATAGAGGTCTTTAAAATGATGAGAGGGATAGACAGAGTTGATGTGGACAAGCTTTTCCCTTTGAGAATAGGGAAGATTCAAACAAGAGGACATGACTTCAGAATTAAGGGACAGAAGGTAATATGAGGGGGAACTTCTTTACTCAGAGAGTGGTAGCGGTGTGGAATGAGCTTCTGGTGGAAGTGGTGGAGGCAGGTTCGTTGGTATCATTTAAAAATAAATTGGATAGGCATATGGATGAGAAGGGAATGGAGGGTTATGGTATGAGTGCAGGCAGGTGGGACTAAGGGGAAAAAGTTGTTCGGCACGGACTTGTAGGGCCAAGATGGCCTGTTTCCGTGCTGTAATTGTTATATGGTTATATTAACAAAAACACAGAACATTCAGTTCATTTATGGAACAGTTTCTGCTGTGCAAATTAACCACAAACGTCTACAAAACAATGTAGGCTGTCCTGATTTTTTTTTCTATTCCTCACAATAATAATAACCACGGAGATGAAAACATAGAAACATAGACAATAGGTGCAGGAGTAGAGGCCATTCGGCCCTTCGAGCCTGCACCATTCAAGATTCAAGATACAAGATACAATTTAATTGTCATTTGGACCCCTTGAGGTCCAAACGAAATGCCGTTTCTGCAGCCATACATTACAAACAAATAGACCCAAGACACAACATAATTTACATAAACATCCATCACATCGCTGTGATGGAAGGCCAAATAAACTTATCTCTCCACTGCACCCCCCCCCCCCCCCCCCCCCGATGTCAGAGTCAAAGTCAAAGCCCCCGGCTGGCGATGGCGATTGTCCCGCGGCCATTAAAGCCACGCCGGGTGGTGCGAGGTCGCTCACCGGGTCTTGGTGTTAGAGCCCCCGACGTGCGCTCGCAGAGTCCCGCGGCCATTCCAAGCCGCGCGGGGCGGTGATGTTAGGCCCCGCTCCAGGAGCTCTTCGACCCCGCAACTCGGGCGGGAGAAGTCGCCGTTGCAGGGGCCCTGAAAGGCGGTCTCCCTCCAGGGATCCGCGGGCTCCCGGTGCCGCCGTCCGCCAGACCCGCAGTTGCAGCCTCCTAATCTCCGGAGATCGGGCCGCAGCAGCAGCACGCTCCACCACCGCTCCACCCGCTCCGGACTCGGCCAGCTCCACGACGGTGACGGTGAGTCGTCGGCTCCAGAGTCCCCGTTCTTCTTCTGTTGGAGGCCGCACCTCATTGCAGCCCCAACGACAACGGAGACCCGACAAGAAAAGGTTGGGTCTCCCGTGCAGGGAGAGATTTAAAAGTTGCCCCCTCCCTCCCAACCCACCCCCACCCCCCCACACACGCACCCCAACATAAAATAACAAAAACTACATAGAAACATAGACAGAAAATAATAAAAATGCGGACGGGCTGCAGAGGCCGCTGCTGACCAGAGTCGCGCCGCCTACTGGACAAGAATGTCTTTCCTCAGATTAGGAGACCAAAACTGTACGCAATACTCCAGGTGTGGTCTCACCAAGACCCTGTACAACTGCAGTAGAACCTCCCTGCTCCTAGACTCAAAGCCTCTATGGCAAGAATATCTTCCCCCACATTTGGAGACCAACAGATTGAACCATTCTGAAACAAATATAAAACAATCTTACTTGGATGACCTGAAATTAAAGCATATAATTAGTTAGTTACCCAATTGGAGCTAATTTCAAACTTCAATTACTAGAATTAAACATCTATCCATTTCTTAATAAATGATTAACATTTTTAAATAGCCCAAGTGTCCAAATAATATTCACAAATAATTCACAATTAAACATGATTTTGAAATCTCATTGATATTAATTTATAGGCCAAATGGAAGGAATTTAGTGTTCAATTGCTGTAAATTAATGGCCATTAAGCTTTCGAGTGGGATCCTGTGAACGCGCTGGTTTAGAACGTTCACATTGCGCTGGATTTGTGCCTCAAACGCCCAGAAAAATACTGCGGGATTTAATGGGCCCCAAATGAGCTACTCGCAACATTAAACTTTGTATAAAGGGATCTTAAGAAGCCCTTTTTAATGTAAAAATAAGCTACATACCTTCTGCATACAGCTCCATGCGGCCCTGGGGCTGCGAGAGGTCGCGGGTTTAGAGAGTGATTTTTAAACTATTATAACTATTATACAAGGCTATAAAAACTAATAATACCTTTTGCGACGGGGTCTTCCAGCGATTTTTCGTTAATGATTTATTAGGCTGAACATCTTCGATTGGAACAGCCTTGGGAAAATCGCGTTTTAAACCTGCCCCCTCTAAACGGCGCCAAAATCACGCACACGGGCTGGGGCAGATTTTCAGCGACGCTTCAGGTAGGCTTTGCAACATACCTAGTATACCTGAACTTTCAGAAAGCATTTGATAAGGTCCCCACATAGGAGATTAGTGGGCAAAATTAGAGCACATGGTATTCGGGTAGGTTACCGACAAGGGTAGAACATTGCTTGGCAGACATGAAACAAAGAGTAGGGATTACCGGGTCCCTTTCAGAATGGCAGGCGGTAACTAATGGGGTACTACAAGTATCGGTGCTTTGACCAGCAGCTATTTACAATATACATCAATGATTTAGATGAAAGGATTCAAAGTAACATTAGCAAATTTGCAGATGACACAAAGCTGGGTGGCAGTGTGAACTGTGAGGAGGATGCTATGAGGATGCAGGGTGACTTGGTCAGGTTGGTGGAGTGGGCAGATGCATGGCAGATGCAGTTTAATGTGGATAAATGTGAGGTTATCCACTTTGGTAGCAAAAACAGGATCAGTCAATGAAAGTAAGCATGCAGGTACACAAAATTGCTGGAGAAACTCAGCGGGTGCAGCTGCATCTATGGAGCGAAGGAAATATGCGACGTTTCGGGCCGAAACCCTTCTTCAGACTGATGGGGGGGTGGGGGGAGAAGGAAGGAAAAGGGGAGGAGGAGGAGCCCGAGGGTGGGAGGAGATGGCTAGAGGGTTAAGGAAGGGGAGGAGACAGCAAGGGCTAGCAAAATTGGGAGAATTCATTGTTAATGCCATCCGGACGCAAGGTCCCCAGGCGGAATATGAGGTGTTGTTCGTCCAATTTCCAGTGTTGCTCACTCTGGCAATGGAGGAGGCCCAGGACAGAGAGGTCAGATTGGGAATGGGAGGGGGAGTTGAAGTGCTGAGCCACCGGGAGTTCAGGTAGGTTCTTGCGGAACTGAGCGGAGGTGTTCGGCGAAACGATCGCCCAACCTCCACTTAGTCTCCCCGATGTAAATTAGCTGACATCTGGAGCTGCGCATGCAGTAGATGAGGTTGGAGGAGATGCAGGTGGACCTTTGTCGCACCTGGAACGACTGCTTGGGTCCTTGAATGGAGTCGAGGGGGGAGGTGAAGGGACAGGTGTTGCATTTCTTGCGGTTGCAACGGAAAGTGCCCGGGGAGGGGGTGGTACGGGAGGGAAGGGAAGAATTGACAAGGGAGTTGCGGAGGGAGTGGTCTTTGCGGAAGTCAGACATGAGGGGAGATGGGAAAAAGTGGCGAGTGGTGGGGCCACGTTGGAGGTGGCGGAAATGGCGGAGGATTATGTGTTGTAAATGAAAGTAAGCATGCAGGTACAGCAGGCAGTGAAGAAAGCGAATGGCATGTTGACCTTCATAACAAGCAGAGTTGAGTATTGGAGCAAAGAGGTCCTTCTGCAGTTGCACAGGGCCCTAGAGAGACCACACCTGGAGAATTGTGTGTAGGTTTGGTTCCCTAATTTGAGGAATGACATTCTTATTATTGAAGGATGCAGTGTAGTACACAAGGTTAATTCCTGGGGTGGCGGGACTGTCAAATGCTGAGAGAATGGAACGGATGGGCTTGTATACTTTGGAATTTTGAAGTATGAGTCGGATCCTATTGAAACATGTAAGATTATTAAGGGGTTGGACACGCTAGATGCAGGAAACATGTTCCCGATGTTGGGAAAGTCCAGAACCAGGGCCCACAGTTTAAGAATAAGGAATAAGCCATTTAGACCGGAGATGAGGACATACCTTTTCACACAGAGAGTTGTGCGTCTGTGGAATTATCTGCCTCAGTAGGCCGGTTCTCTGGGTACTTTCAAGAGAGAGCTAGATAGGGCCTGGAGTATTGCGTACAGTTTTGGTCTCCTAATCTGAGGAAGGACATTCTTGCCATAGAGGATTTGAGCAGGGAGGTTCTACTGCAGTTGTACAGGGTCTTGGTGAGACCACACCTGGAGTATTGCGGACAGTTTTGGTCTCCAAATCTGAGGAAGGACATTCTTGCCATAGAGGGAGTACAGAGAAGGTTCACCAGACTGATTCCTGGGATGTCAGGACTGTCTTATGAAGAAAGACTGGATAGATTCGGTTTATACTCTCTAGAATTTAGGAGATTGAGAGGGGGTCTTATAGAAACTTACACAATTCTTAAGGGGTTGGACAGGCTAGATGCAGGAAGATTGCTCCCGATGTTGGGGAAGTCCAGAACAAGGGTCATAGTTTAAGGATAAGGGGGAAATCTTTTAGGACCGAGATGAGGAAAACCTTTTTCACACAGAGAGTGGTGAATCTCTGGAACTCTCTGCCACAGAGGGTAGTCGAGGCCACAGTTCATTGGCTATATTTAAGAGGGAGTTAGATGTGGCCCTTGTGGCTAAAGGGATCAGGGGGTATGGAGAGAAGGCAGGAACAGGATACTGAGTTGGATGATCAGCCATGATCATCTTGAATGGCGGTGCAGGCTCAAAGGGCCGAATGGCCTCTACTCCTGCACCTAATTTCTATGTTTCTATGCTTCTATGTTTGAATGTTCTAATCCTCATTAGTTGAGGCCAGTTCATTGGCTATATTTAAGAGGGAGTTAGATGTGAGAATATGTGTGTTATGATTGTGTTTATAATTTGTTTGGTTGTTTTGTTGTTTGTCTTTTGCACAAAAGTTTGCGAACATTGCCACTTTCATTTCACTGCACATCTCGTATGTGTATGTGACAAATAAACTTGACTTGACTTGACTTGACAAGGTTCCTCACGGAAGGTTGGTTAAGAAGGTTCAATGGTTGGGTATTAATGGTGGAGTAGCAAGATGGATTCAACAGTGGCTGAATGGGAGATGCCAGAGGGTAATGGTGGATGGTTGTTTGTCAGGTTGGAGGCCAGTGACTAGTGGGGTGCCACAGGGATCTGTGTTGGGTCCACTGTTGTTTGTCATGTACATCAATGATCTGGATGATGGTGTGGTAAATTGGATTAGTAAGTATGCAGATGATACTAAGATAGGTGGGGTTGTGGATAATGAGGTAGATTTTCAAAGTCTACAGAGAGATTTATGCCAGTTGGAAGAGTGGGCTGAAAGATGGCAGATGGAGTTTAATGCTGATAAGTGTGAGGTGCTACATCTTTGCAGGACAAATCAAAATAGGACGTACATGGTAAATGGTAGGGAATTGAAGAATGCAGTTGAACAGAGGGATCTGGGAATAACTGTGCATAGTTCCCTGAAAGTGGAATCTCATGTAGATAGGGTGGCAATGAAAGCTTTTGGTGTGCTGGCCTTTATAAATCAGAGCATTGAGTATAGAAGCTGGGATGTAATGTTAAAATTGTACAAGGCATTGGTGAGGCCAATTCTGGAGTATAGTGTACAATTTTGGTCGCCTAATTATAGGAAGGATGTCAACAAAATAGAGAGAGTACAGAGGAGGTTTCATAGGAAAACGTTTTGAGTTTTGGTGCAGGGAGATTCCACTGCAGTTGTACGGGGTCTTGGTGAGACCACGCCTGGAGTATTGCGTACAGTTTTGGTCTCCTAATCTAAGGAAGGACATTCTTGCCGTAGAGGATTTGAGTCTAGGAGCAGGGAGGTTCTTCTGCAGTTGTACAGAGTCTTGGTGAGACCACACCTGGAGTATTGCGTACAGTTTTGGTCTCCTAATCTGAGGAAAGACATTCTTGCCATAGAGGATTTGAGTCTAGGAGCAGGGAGGTTCTACTCCAGTTGTACAGGGTCTTGGTGAGACCACACCTGGAGTATTGCGTGCAGTTTTGGTCTCCAAATCTGAGAAAGGACATTCTTGCCATAGAGGGACCGCAGAGAAGGTTCCCCAGACTGATTCCTGGGATGTCAGGACTGTCTTATGAAGAAAGACTGGATAGACTTGGTTTATACTCTCTAGAATTTAGGAGATTGAGGGGGGATCTTATAGAAACTTACGAAATTCTTAAGGGGTTGGACAGGCTAGATGCAGGAAGATTGCTCCTGACGTTGGGGAAGTCCAAGACAAGGGGTCACAGCTTAAGGATAAGGGGGAAATCCTTTAAAACTGAGATGAGAAGAACTTTTTTCACACAGAGAGTGGTGAATCTCTGGAACTCTCTGCCACAGAGGGTAGTCGAGGCCACAGTTCATTTGCTATATTTAAGAGGGAGTTAGATGTGGCCCTTGTGGCTAAGGGGATCAGAAGTTATGGAGAGAAGGCAGGTACGGGATACTGAGTTGGATGATCAGCCATGATCATATTGAATGGCGGTGCAGGCTCGAAGGGCCGAATGGCCTACTCCTGCACCTATTTTCTATGTTTCTATGTTTCTATATTAAGGGGTTGGACACGCTAGAGGCAGGAAGCATGTTCCCGATGTTGGGAAAGTCCAGAACCAGGGGCCACAGTTTAAGAATAAGGAATAAGCCATTTAGACTGGAGATGAGGAAATACTTTTTCACACGGAGAGTTATGAGTCGGTGGAATTCTCTGCGTCGGTGGAGGCCGGTTCTCTGGGTACTTTCAAGAGAGAGCTAGATAGGGCCTGGAGTATTGCGTTCAGTTTTGGTCTCCAAATCTGAGGAAAGACATTCTTGCCATAGAGGATTTGAGTCTAGGAGCAGGGAGGTTCTACTACAGTTGTACAGGGTCTTGGTGAGACCACACCTGGAGTATTGCGTACAGTTTTGGCCTCCAAATCTGAGGAAGGACATTATTGCCATAGAGGGAGTGCTGAGAAGGTTCACCAGACTGATTCCTGGGATGTCAGGACTGCCTTATGAAGAAAGACTGGATAGACTCGGTTTATACTCTCTAGAATTTAGGAGATTGAGAGGGGATCTTATAGAAACTTACAAAATTCTTAAGGGGTTGGACAGGCTAGATGCAGGAAGATTGTTCCCGATGTTGGGGAAGTCCAGGACAAGGGGTCACAGCTTAAGGATCAGGGGAAAGTCCTTTAAAACTGAGATGAGAAGAACTTCTTTCACACAGAGAGTGGTGAGTCTCTGGAACTCTCTGCCACAGAGGGTAGTCGAGGCCAGTTCATTGGCTATATTTAAGAGGGAGTTAGATGTGGCCCTTGTGGCTAAGGGGATCAGAGGGTATGGAGAGCAGGCAGGTACGGGATACTGAGTTGGATGATCAGCCATGATCACATTGAATGGCGGTGCAGGCTCGAAGGGCCGAATGGCCTCTACTCCTGCACCTATTTTCTATGTTTCTATGTTTCTATATTAAGGGGTTGGACACACTAGAGGCAGGGATGTTGGGAAAGTCCAGAACCAGGTGCCACAGTTTATGAACAAGGAATAAGCCATTTAGACCGGAGATGAGGAAATACTTTTTCACACGGAGAGTTGTGAGTCTGTGGAATTCTCTGCCTCGGTGGAGGCCAGTTCTCTGGTTACTTTCAAGAGAGAGCTAGATAGGGCCTGGAGTATTGCGTACAGTTTTGGTCTCCAAATCTGAGGAAAGACATTCTTGCCATAGAGGATTTGAGTCTAGGACCAGGGAGGTTCTACTCCAGTTGTACAGGGTCTTGGTGAGACCACACCTGGAGTATTGCGTACAGTTTTGGTCTCCAAATCTGAGGAAGGACATTATTGCCATAGAGGGAGTGCAGATAAGGTTCACCAGACTGATTCCTGTGATGTCAGGACTGCCTTATGAAGAAAGACTGGATAGACTCGGTTTATACTCTCTAGAATTTAGGAGATTGAGAGGGGATCTTATAGAAACTTACAAAATTCTTAAGGGGTTGGACAGGCCGGTTCTCTGGGTACTTTCAAGAGAGAGCTAGATAGGGCTCTTAAAGATAGCGGAGCCAGAGGATATGGGGAGACGGCAGGAACGGGGAACTGATTGGGGATGATCAGCCATGATCACATTGAATGGCGAATGGTGCTGGCTCGAAGGGCCGAGTGGCCTCCTCCTGCACCTGTTGTCTATTGTATTCCGTATCAGGCACATTGTGTGTTGATTTTTGGAATTCTGGCATCGATAGTTGGTGCAGTTCCCCACCAATATTGACCACTTTGCCTGCCACTTTTGCGGGCTGGAAGAGTCTGTGTACCACGTGTACATGGAGTGCGTGAGGCTGCAGCCACTGTTTGAATATCTAAAGGGGCTGCTCCTTGCCTTCTGGCTGCATTTTTCACCCACCATCCTCATCTTTGGACACCCTGTGCGTAGGGGAGAGGGTAGGGCTGAAGATGTCCTGGTTGGGTTGCTCCTGGGCCTGGCCAAGCTGGCCATCCGCGAGTCACGGCGCCAGACGGCGGAGGGCTCTACCCGGGCCAGCTGCCTGCCCCTTTTCCGGGGTTACGTCCGTGCCCGGGTGGGATTAGAAAGGGAATACGCCCTGTCTGTGGGCACCCTGAGGGAGTTCCGGGACCGCTGGGCTCCGCAGGGTGTTGAATGTATCCTCAATAAGGATTGTATCATAATTGTATAATAGTTTATTATGGATATATGTTTGTATTGTATTTATGGTGGTGGGTTCTGGCTTGTTTTATTGTAGTGTCAATATTATTTTTTAATATTTTAATAAATTTTTTGATTTAAAAAAAAAAAAAAAAAAATATTGACCACTTTTTATCCAATAGACAGTTTCCCCCGAACAATTATTGTTACGGACGACATCTTCGAAAATAAAAGGCAAACGATCATGCAACATGTTTTATTCATTCGTTCAGCTGTTTTTTGTTATCATTGTAACTGAGTATCGCGTTTGCCGGACACAGACAGCGGAACGTCTCCCTGTAGATTGTATCATCCACCGTGAGCTTGTTTACAACATGATCGCCCAGAACTACATGATGCAATCTTCACTTGACGTGCGGTGCAGTGCCGGAGACACTTTCCATTTTTCATTTGGCAGTCGGACTCTGGTCATGAAACAAAATCAACATTACCAACGTTCGAAGATGATATTAGACAGACAACACTGGACATCAATGGGAAATGTGGCCCAGTGTATAGGGTGATTTCACGAAAGGTCACTGGAGCGTAGATCCCCACCCACGTGACCGAAAATCTCAAGTGGAGTACATGCTATACATCCGGTACATGTTAGCAAATCTCCTCTGTACTCTCTCTATTTTGTTGACATCCTTCCTATAATTGGGTGACCACATTGTACACCATACTCCAGATTTGGTCTCACCAATGCCTTGTACAATTTTAACATTACATCCCAGCTTCTATACTCAATGCTCTGATTTATAAAGGCAAGCATACCAAATGCTTTCTTTACCACCCTATCTATATGAAATTCCACCTTCAAGGAACTATGCACGGTTATACCCAGATCCCTCTGTTCAACTGTATTCTTCAATTCCCTACCATTTACCATGTACGTCCTATTTTGATTTGTCCTGCCAAGGTATAGCACCTCACATTTATCAGCATTAAACACCATCTGCCATCTTTCAGCCCATTTTTCCAAATGGCCTGAGGGGCGTAAAGTTAATACCTAAATTTACAGTCCAAAAAAGAGATAAATTCAAGAGGGAGCTGAAGGTGCAAATCCAGCGGAAGTGACCAGCGGACATTTGCCGTGGAGATTTAAAGATCCAAAATATCGGGAATTATCGCGTTTGCTCGCTGCATTTCATCAAAAGTAAGGCATTATTGACTTTTTTTAATCTTTATTCATTTGTTATATGAGAAGTTTTAAAAGTGAAAAATCACTCAGTAAAATTGCAAAATCGCCCATGGTTCTCAGGTGGGTTTTACCATGCAAAATGAAAACCATTCTGAAGCTACATTTACCATTTAAATAATCGTAAACTATCAATGCATTTTGAAATAAATTTTACTCAGATGCAAGCTAAGGAATGCGATAATTGTCAGCTGTTAGTTGGACAAAATGTGGGTGAATGCGCAGGGGCTTTAAACAAGAAACATTGAGAAATATATTTTGGCAAATAATAAAATGTCCTAATTTTGTCCAACTGACAGCTGACAATTATCCCATTCCTTAACTTAGTTTCTATCTTTTTTTTGGACTGTAAATTTAGGTAGCTGTGCCTCACGGTCACCCGACTGGCACAGTAAATTGCAGCTCAAAAACTGGCCGTTTTCGATGTTTTTAACGGGTGTGAAAGTGCGTGTTTTCCCATTCACTAATGTACCATGTACCCATGTACCGGATGTCTAGCATGTCCTCCACCTGAGATTTTTGGTCACGTGGGTGCGGATCTACGCTCCAGTGACCTATCGTGAAATCACCCTATATCGTGGTATGCGAGAATTGGATATCCTGGCCCATATCCCACACCTGTTCCCTCTTGTGAGGGATAAGATGATTAAACCACCATCATTGTGAGGGGCCGAGTGGTTGTAGTCACCGACCTTGTGATGGGCCGAGTAGTTGGAATCACCAACCTTGTGATTCTACCAAACAGTCAGACCTTCTGAGCTGTTGATAACATTGTAGAATAACAAGATGAGGTAAGGAATGTAGCTGACAACACAGAAGCTAGTCTTTAGGTCAAAGGCAATTAAGTAGGTAAGGGCAACAGCTACTGAGGTCATATTTGACTAATCTTCTTGAATTTTTGAAGAGGTTACTAGGGAAATTGACGAGGGTAAAGCAGTGGATGTTGTCTATATGGACTTTAGTAAGGCCTTTGACAAGGTTCCTCGTGGAAGGTTGGTTAAGAAGGTTCAACTGTTGGGTATAAATGCAGGAATAGCAAGATGGATTCAACAGTGGCTGAATGGGAGAAGCCAGAGGGTAATGGTGGATGGCTGTTTATCGGGTTGGAGGCAGGTGACTAGTGGGGTGCCTCAGGGGTCGGTGTTGGGTCCTTTGTTGTTTGTCATGTACATCAATGATCTGGATGAAGGGGTGGTAAATTGGATTAGTAAGTATGCAGATGATACCAAGGTAGGGGGTGTTGTGGATAATGAAGAGGATTTCCAAAGTCTGCAGAGTGATTTAGGCCATTTGGAAAACTGGGCTGAAAGATGGCAGATGGAGTTTAATGCTGATAAATGTGAGGTGCTACACCTTGGCAGGACAAATCAAAATAAGACGTACATGATAAATGGTAGGGAATTGAAGAATACAGTTGAACAGAGGGATCTGGGAATAACCGTGCATAGTTCCTTGAAGGTGGAATCTCATATAGATAGGGTGGTAAAGAAAGCTTTTGGTATGCTAGCCTTTATAAATCAGAGCATTGAGAATAGAAGCTGGGATGTAATGTTAAAATTGTACAAGGCATTGGTGAGACCAAATCTGGAGTATGGTGTACAATTTTGGTCGCCCAATTATAGGAAGGATGTCAACAAAATAGAGAGAGTACAGAGGAGATTTACTAGAATGTTGCCTGGGTTTCAACAACTAAGTTACAGAGATAGGTTGAATAAGTTAGGTCTTTATTCTCTGGAGCGCAGAAGGTTAAGGGGGGACTTGATAGAGGTCTTTAAAATGATGAGAGGGATAGACAGAGTTGATGTTGACAAGCTTTTCCCTTTTAAGAATAGGGAAGATTCAAACAAGAGGACATGACGTCAGAATTAAGGGACAGAAGTTTAGGGGTAATATGAGGGGGAACTTATTTACTCAGAGAGTGGTAGCGGTGTGGAATGAGCTTCCAGTGGAAGTGGTGGAGGCAGGTTCGTTGGTATCATTTAAAAATAAATTGGATAGGCATATGGATGAGAAGGGAATGGAGGGTTATGGTATGAGTGCAGGCAGGTGGGACTTAGGGAAAAAACGTTGTTCGGCACGGACTTGTAGGGCCGAGATGGCCTGTTTCCGTGCTGTAAAATGTTATATGGTTATATGGTTGTGATTCGAACAAACAGTCAGACCTTCAGAGCTGCTGATAACATTGTAGAATAACAAAATGAGGTAAGGAATGTAGCTGACAACACAGAACCCATTCTTTAGGTCAAAGGCAATTAAGTACACTTAAGTGCACTTTCGAGTTCATTTTAAAATTATTTTATTTGTTTTTAAATCATTGAATGGCCTCGCCCCGCCTTACCTCTCTGAGCTGCTCCACATATATGCTCCTGCCCGGTGCCTCAGGTCAGCGGATCAGCTGCTCCTTGAGGTACCAAGGTCTAAGCGGAAGCTCAGAAGGGATAGAGCCTTTTCTGTTGCTGCCCCGGCACTCTGGAACACCTTGCCGCTGCAGACCAGACAGGCCCCTTCACTGTCCATCTTTAAATCTTCCCTAAAAACTCACTTTTATTCACTGGCTTTCGACACTGGCTGAGACATTGTTCCTGTTTTAGTGCTTTTAATGTCTTTTAATTTTTACTGTTTTTATAGTCCTGTCGTCTTAATGGTTTTAGTAGTTTGTAATAACCTTTTGTTGACTTCCCATGTACAGCACTTTGTGGTAACTGATGTTGTCTAAAAGCGCTTTATAAATAAGGTAAAAATAAAATAAAGTAGATAAGGGCATCAGCTACTGAGCATGCTTGATTAAGTAACTGAATATTAATTTTACGCCCCTCATGACAAAGAACCTAATTTAAATGTACATGCGATGTATGATGTGGGAGGAGAGGGAATGATTGATGATGCATGGAGGGGAGGGTTGGAAGATTGTGAACCTCGGTACCCTGATTGGAAGGGGTCAGAAGGGGAGGGGTCCGATCAATAAAGACTGTAGACTGAATTGTATAAAATTAGACGTTTTTCCTTTGTTCGGCGTGCCTCAACTTCGATAGGCACCGGATTCTGCAGACTCGCAAATAAAGCATTTCTTGTTTCCACGATTTAGTCTCTGAGTAGTGATTGTGAGCAGAAACTATATCTCACACTCTCATGTTTTGAACAATCTGACCGGTTTCATTTGGCGCTGGGAAAAAGACGGGGCAGTGATTGTAGAGGATTTAACATTTCGATGGTACTAATGCGCGCTCGTTAGGAACAGAATAAAACAGGAGTGTGGTTGACGGGACTTTGCGCTTCACAATTAACCATATAACCATATAACAATTACAGCACGGAAACAGGCCATCTCGGCCCTACAAGTCCGTGCCGAACAACTTTTTTCCCTTAGTCCCACCTGCCTGCACTCATACCATAACCCTCCATTCCCTTCTCATCCATATGCCTATCCAATTTATTTTTAAATGATACCAATGAATCTGCCTCCACCACTTCCACTGGAAGCTCATTCCACACCGCTACCACTCTCTGAGTAAAGATGTTCACCCTCATGTTACCTTCTGTCCCTTAATTCTGAAGGCATGTCCTCTTGTTTGAATCTTCCCTATTCTCAAAGGGAAAAGCTTGTCCACATCAACTCTGTCTATCCGTCTCATCATTTTAAAGACCTCTATCAAGTCCCCCCTTAACCTTCTGCGCTCCAGAGAATAATGCCCTAACGTGTTCAACCTATCTCTGTAACTTAGTTGTTGAAACCCAGGCAACATTCTAGTAAATCTCCTCTGTACTCTCTCTAGATTGCACTAGGACAGGCCCTGATTCACAAAGGGCTACCACCTTCCTATCCAACATTAACGCAAAACAAAATGGGGAGGTATAAGTAGCGACGGCGAGGGAGGAATATTTGAGATGGGAGAATTAGCGAAACTCTACACGTTAGTGCCTCATCGATATACGTTATTTTACTGAACCTTAGAGGCATAGAAACATAGAAACATAGAAATTAGGTGCAGGAGTAGAGGCCATTCGGCCCTTCGAGCCTGCACCGCCATTCAATATGATCATGGCTGATCATCCAACTCAGTATCCCGTACCAGCCTTCTCTCCATACCCCCTGATCCCCTTAGCCACAAGGGCCACATCTAACTCCCTCTTAAATATAGCCAATGAACTGTGTGTGGCCTCAACTACCCTCTGTGGCAGAGAGTTCCAGAGATTCACCACTCTCTGTGTGAAAAAAGGTTCTTCTCATCTCGGTTTTAAAGGATTTCCCCCTTATCCTTAAGCTGTGACCCCTTGTCCTGGACTTCCCCAACATCGGGAGCAATCTTCCTACATCTAGCCTGTCCAACCCCGTAAGAATTTTGTAAGTTTCTATAAGATCCCCTATCAATCTCCTAAATTCTAGAGAGTATAAACCAAGTCTATCCAATCTTTCTTCATAAGACAGTCCTGACATCCCAGGAATCAGTCTGGTGAATCTTCTCTGTACTCCCTCTATGGCAATAATGCCCTTCCTCAGATTTGGAGACCAAAACTGTACGCAATACTCCAGGTGTGGTCTCACGAAGACCCTGTACAACAGCAGTAGTACCTCCCTGCTACTATACTCAAATCCTTTTGCAATGAAAGCTAACATACCATTGGCTTTCTTCACTGCCTGCTGCACCTGCATGCCTACCTTCGATGACTGGTGTACCATGTCACCCAGGTCTGGCTGCATCTCCCCCTTTCCCAATCGGCCACCATTTAGATAATAGTCTGCTTTCCCGTTTTTGCCACCAAAATGGATAACCTCACATTTATCCACATTATACTGCATCTGCCAAACATTTGCCCACTCACCCAGCCTATCCAAGTCACCTTGCAGTCTCCTAGCATCCTCCTCACAGCTAACACTGCCCCCCAGCTTAGTGTCATCCGCAAACTTGGAGATGTTGCCTTCAATTCCCTCATCCAGATCATTAATATATATTGTAAATAGCTGGGGTCCCAGCACTGAGCCTTGCGGTACCCCACTAGTCACTGCCTGCCATTGTGAAAAGGACCCGTTTACTCCTACTCTTTTCTTCCTGTTTGCCAGCCAGTTCTCTATCACATCAATACTGAACCCCCAATGCCGAGGCAGGGTTGATGCAGTCACTTCTGCCGTCGTGTAATAAAGACTGCAAGGTTATTATGATGCAAAGGGAGACTAACAAGCGGTTAGCCATGATGTTGGACTATGATTTCCTCAGCTTGAAACGATTGTTAATTAGTACAATGAGAGGGAAAGTGGACATTGGACAATGGACAATGAGCACCGCGCAGACCAGTTAACGTGAACGATATTTGTTGTTCAATTAAAGCAGGTATCAAAGCAGATGTGTGTGTGTGTGTGTGTGTGTGTGTGTGTGTGTGTGTGTGTGTGTGTGTGTGTGTGTGTGTGTGTGTGTGTGTGTGTGTGTGTGTGTGTGTGTGTGTGTGTGCTTGTGTTCACCAGACTGATTCCTGGGATATCAGGACTGTCTTATGAAGAAAGACTGGATAGACTTGGTTTATACTCTCTAGAATTTAGGAGATTGAGAGGGGATCTTATAGAAACTTACAAAATTCTTAAGGGGCTGGACAGGCTTGATGCAGGAAGATTGTTCCCGATGTTGGGGAAGTCCAGGACAAGGGGTCACAGTTTAAGGATAAGGGGGAAATCCTTTAAAACTGAGATGAGAAGAACTTTTTTCACACAGAGAGTAGTGAATCTCTGGAACTCTCTTGCACAGAGGATAGTCGAGGCCACAGTTCATTGGCTATATTTAAGAGGGAGTTAGATGTGGCCCTTGTGGCTAAAGGGATCAGGGGGTATGGAGAGAAGGCAGGAACAGGATACTGAGTTGGATGATCATCGATGATCATATTGAATGGCGGTGCAGGCTCGAAGGGCCGAATGGCCTCTACTCCTGCACCTAATTTCTATGTTTCTATGTTTCTATGTTTGAATGTTCTAATCCTCATTAGTTGAGGCCAGTTCATTGGCTATATTTAAGAGGGAGTTAGATGTGAGAATATGTGTGTTATGATTGTGTTTATAATTTGTTTGGTTGTTTTGTTGTTTGTCTTTTGCACAAAAGTCCGCGAGCATTGCCACTTTCATTTCACTGCACATCTCGTATGTGTATGTGACAAATAAACTTGACTTGACTTGACTTGTGGCCCTTGTGGCCAAGGGGATCAGAGGGTATGGAGAGAAGGCAGGTACGGGATACTGAGTTGGATGATCAGCCATGATCATATTGAATGGCGAATGGTGCAGGCTCGAAGGGCCGAATGGCCTCTACTCCTGCACCTATTCTCTATGTTTCTATGTTTCTATATTAAGGGGTTGGACACACTAGAGGCAGGGATGTTGGGAAAGTCCAGAACCAGGGGCCACAGTTTAAGAATAAGGTGTAAGCCATTTAGACCGGAGATGAGGAAATACTTTTTCACACGGAGAGTTGTGAGTCTGTGGAATTCTCTGCCTCGGTGGAGGCCGGTTCTCTGGGTACTTTCAAGAGAGAGCTAGATAGGGCTCTTAAAGATAGCGGAGCCAGAGGATATGGGGAGACGGCAGGAACGGGGAACTGATTGGGGATGATCAGCCATGATCACATTGAATGGCAAATGGTGCTGGCTCGAAGGGCCGAGTGGCCTCCTCCTGCACCTGTTGTCTATTGTATTCCGTATCAGGCACATTGTGTGTGGATTTTTGGAATTCTGGCATCGATAGTTGGTGCAGTTCCCCACCAATATTGACCACTTTGCCTGCAACTTTTGCGGGCTGGAAGAGTCTGTGTACCACGTGTACATGGAGTGCGTGAGGCTGCAGCCACTGTTTGAATATCTAAAGGGGCTGCTCCTTGCCTTCTGGCTACATTTTTCACCCACCATCCTCATCTTTGGACACCCTGTGCGTAGGGGAGAGGGTAGGGCTGAAGATGTCCTGGTTGGGTTGCTCCTGGGCCTGGCCAAGCTGGCCATCCGCGAGTCACGGCGCCAGACGGCGGAGGGCTCTACCCGAGCCAGCTGCCTGCCCCTTTTCCGGGGTTACGTCCGTGCCCGGGTGGGATTAGAAAGGGAATACGCCCTGTCTGTGGGCACCCTGAGGGAGTTCCGGGACCGCTGGTCTCCGCAGGGTGTTGAATGTATCCTCAATAAGGATTGTATCATAATTGTATAATAGTTTATTATGGATATATGTTTATATTGTATTTATGGTGGTGGGTTCTGGCTTGTTTTATTGTAGTGGAAATATTATTTTTTAATATTGGAATAAATTTTTGGATAAAAAAAAAAAAAAAAAAAAAAAAAAAAAATATTGACCACTTTTTATCCAATAGACAGTTTCCCCCGAACAATTATTGTTACGGACGACATCTTCGAAAATAAAAGGCAAACGATCATGCAACATGTTTTATTAATTCGTTCAGCTGTTTTTTGTTATCATTGTAACTGAGTATCGCGTTTGCCGGACACAGACAGCGGAACGTCTCCCTGTAGATTGTATCATCCACCGTGAGCTTGTTGACAACATGATCGCCCAGTACTACATGATGCAATCTTCACTTGACCTGCGGGGCAGTGCCGGAGACACTTCCATTTTTCATTTGGCAGTCGGACTCTGGTCATGAAACAAAATCAATATTACCAACGTTCGAAGATGATATTAGACAGACACCACTGGACATCAATGGGAAATGCGGCCCAGTGTATAGGGTGATTTCACGAAAGGTCACTGGAGCGTAGATCCGCACCCACGTGACCGAAAATCTCAAGTGGAGTACATGCTATACATCCGGTACATGTTAGTAAATCTCCTCTGTACTCTCTCTATTTTGTTGACATCCTTCCTATAATTGGGCGACCAAAATTGTACACCATACTCCAGATTTGGTCTCACCAATGCCTTGTACAATTTTAACATTACATCCCAGCTTCTATACTCAATGCTCTGATTTATAAAGGCTGGCGTACCAAATGCTTTCTTTACCCACCCTATCTATATGAGATTCCACCTTCAAGGAACTGTGCATGGTTATACCCAGATCCCTCTGTTCAACTGTATTCTTCAATTCCCTACCATTTACCATGTACGTCCTATTTTGATTTGTCCTGCCAAGGTGTAGCACCTCACATTTATCAGCATTAAACTCCATCTACCATCTTTCAGCCCATTTTTCCAAATGGCCTGAGGGCGTAAAGTTAATACCTAAATTTACAGTCCAAAAAATAGATTAATTCAAGAGGGAGCTGAAGGTGCAAATCCAGCGGAAGTGACCAGCGGACATTTGCCGTGGAGATTTAAAGGTCCAAAATATCGGGAATTATCGCGTTTGCTCGCTGCATTTCATCAAAAGTAAGGCATTATTGACTTTTTTTTAATCTTTATTCATTTGTTATATGAAGAGTTTTAAAAGTGAAAAATCCCTCAGTAAAATTGCAAAATCGCCCATGGTTCTCAGGTGGGTTTTACCATGCAAAATGAAAACCATTCTGAAGCTACATTTACCATTTAAATAATCGTAAACTATCAATGCGTTTTGAAATAAATTTTTCTCAGATGCAAGCTAAGGAATGCGATAATTGTCAGCTGTCAGTTGGACAAAATGTGGGTGAATGTGCAGGCTTTAAACAAGAAACATTGAGAAATATATTTTGGCAAATAATAAAATGTCCTAATTTTGTCCAACTGACAGCTGACAATTATCCCATTCCTTAACTTAGTTTCTATCTTTGTTTTGGACTGTAAATTTAGGTAGCTGTGCCTCACGGTCACCCCGACTGGCACAGTAAAGTGCAGCTCAAAAACTGGCCGTTTTCGATGTTTTTAACGGGTGTGAAAGTGCGTGTTTTCCCATTCACTAATGTACCATGTACCCATGTACCGGATGTCTAGCATGTCCTCTACCTGAGATTTTTGGTCACGTGGGTGCGGATCTACGCTCCATGGACCTATCGTGAAATCACCCTATATCGTGGTATGCGGGACACGGATATACTGGCCCATATCCCACACCTGTTCCCTCTTGTGAGGGATAAGATGATTAAACCTCCATCATTGTGAGGGGCCGAGTGGTTGTAGTCACCGACCTTGTGATGGGCCGAGTAGTTGGAATCACCAACCTTGTGATTCGACCAAACAGTCAGACCTCCTGAGCTGTTGATAACATTGTAGAATAACAAGATGAGGTAAGGAATGTAGCTGACAACACAGAAGCTAGTCTTTAGGTCAAAGGCAATTAAGTAGGTAAGGGCAACAGCTACTGAGGTCATATTTGACTAATCTTCTTGAATGTTTGAAGAGGTTACTAGGGAAATTGACGAGGGTAAAGCAGTGGATGTTGTCTATATGGACTTTAGTAAGGCCTTTGACAAGGTTCCTCGTGGAAGGTTGGTTAAGAAGGTTCAACTGTTGGGTATAAATGCAGGAATAGCAAGATGGATTCAACAGTGGCTGAATGGGAGAAGCCAGAGGGTAATGGTGGATGGCTGTTTATCGGGTTGGAGGCAGGTGACTAGTGGGGTGCCTCAGGGGTCGGTGTTGGGTCCTTTGTTGTTTGTCATGTACATCAATGATCTGGATGAAGGGGTGGTAAATTGGATTAGTAAGTATGCAGATGATACCAAGGTAGGGGGTGTTGTGGATAATGAAGAGGATTTCCAAAGTCTGCAGAGTGATTTAGGCCATTTGGAAAACTGGGCTGAAAGATGGCAGATGGAGTTTAATGCTGATAAATGTGAGGTGCTACACCTTGGCAGGACAAATCAAAATAAGACGTACATGATAAATGGTAGGGAATTGAAGAATACAGTTGAACAGAGGGATCTGGGAATAACCGTGCATAGTTCCTTGAAGGTGGAATCTCATATAGATAGGGTGGTAAAGAAAGCTTTTGGTATGCTAGCCTTTATAAATCAGAGCATTGAGAATAGAAGCTGGGATGTAATGTTAAAATTGTACAAGGCATTGGTGAGACCAAATCTGGAGTATGGTGTACAATTTTGGTCGCCCAATTATAGGAAGGATGTCAACAAAATAGAGAGAGTACAGAGGAGATTTACTAGAATGTTGCCTGGGTTTCAACAACTAAGTTACAGAGATAGGTTGAATAAGTTAGGTCTTTATTCTCTGGAGCGCAGAAGGTTAAGGGGGGACTTGATAGAGGTCTTTAAAATGATGAGAGGGATAGACAGAGTTGATGTTGACAAGCTTTTCCCTTTTAAGAATAGGGAAGATTCAAACAAGAGGACATGACGTCAGAATTAAGGGACAGAAGTTTAGGGGTAATATGAGGGGGAACTTATTTACTCAGAGAGTGGTAGCGGTGTGGAATGAGCTTCCAGTGGAAGTGGTGGAGGCAGGTTCGTTGGTATCATTTAAAAATAAATTGGATAGGCATATGGATGAGAAGGGAATGGAGGGTTATGGTATGAGTGCAGGCAGGTGGGACTTAGGGAAAAAACGTTGTTCGGCACGGACTTGTAGGGCCGAGATGGCCTGTTTCCGTGCTGTAAAATGTTATATGGTTATATGGTTGTGATTCGAACAAACAGTCAGACCTTCAGAGCTGCTGATAACATTGTAGAATAACAAAATGAGGTAAGGAATGTAGCTGACAACACAGAACCCATTCTTTAGGTCAAAGGCAATTAAGTACACTTAAGTGCACTTTCGAGTTCATTTTAAAATTATTTTATTTGTTTTTAAATCATTGAATGGCCTCGCCCCGCCTTACCTCTCTGAGCTGCTCCACATATATGCTCCTGCCCGGTGCCTCAGGTCAGCGGATCAGCTGCTCCTTGAGGTACCAAGGTCTAAGCGGAAGCTCAGAAGGGATAGAGCCTTTTCTGTTGCTGCCCCGGCACTCTGGAACACCTTGCCGCTGCAGACCAGACAGGCCCCTTCACTGTCCATCTTTAAATCTTCCCTAAAAACTCACTTTTATTCACTGGCTTTCGACACTGGCTGAGACATTGTTCCTGTTTTAGTGCTTTTAATGTCTTTTAATTTTTACTGTTTTTATAGTCCTGTCGTCTTAATGGTTTTAGTAGTTTGTAATAACCTTTTGTTGACTTCCCATGTACAGCACTTTGTGGTAACTGATGTTGTCTAAAAGCGCTTTATAAATAAGGTAAAAATAAAATAAAGTAGATAAGGGCATCAGCTACTGAGCATGCTTGATTAAGTAACTGAATATTAATTTTACGCCCCTCATGACAAAGAACCTAATTTAAATGTACATGCGATGTATGATGTGGGAGGAGAGGGAATGATTGATGATGCATGGAGGGGAGGGTTGGAAGATTGTGAACCTCGGTACCCTGATTGGAAGGGGTCAGAAGGGGAGGGGTCCGATCAATAAAGACTGTAGACTGAATTGTATAAAATTAGACGTTTTTCCTTTGTTCGGCGTGCCTCAACTTCGATAGGCACCGGATTCTGCAGACTCGCAAATAAAGCATTTCTTGTTTCCACGATTTAGTCTCTGAGTAGTGATTGTGAGCAGAAACTATATCTCACACTCTCATGATTTGAACATTCTGACCGGTTTCATTTGGCGCTGGGAAAAAGACGGGGCAGTGATTGTAGAGGATTTAACATTTCGATAGTACTAATGCGCGCTCGTTAGGAACAGAATAAACAGGAGTGTGGTTGTCGGGACTTTGCGCTTCACAATTAACCATATAACCATATAACAATTACAGCACTGAAACAGGCCATCTCGGCCCTACAAGTCCGTGCCGAAAAACTTTTTTCCCTTAGTCCCACCTGCCTGCACTCATACCATAACCTCCATTCCCTTCTCATCCATATGCCTATACAATTTATTTTTAAATGATACCAATGAACCTGCCTCCACCACTTCCACTGGAAGCTCATTCCACACCGCTACCACTCTCTGAGTAAAGATGTTCCCCCTCATGTCCCTTAATTCTGTCCCTTAATTCTGAAGTCATGTACTCTTGTTTGAATCTTCCCTATTCTCAAAGGGAAAAGCTTGTCCACATCAACTCTGTCTATCCCTCTCATCATTTTAAAGACCTCTATCAAGTCCCCCCTTAACCTTCTGCGCTCCAGAGAATAAAGACCTAACGTGTTCAACCTATCTCTGTAACTTAGTTGTTGAAACCCAGGCAACGTTCTAGTAAATCTCCTCTGTACTCTCTCTAGATTGCACTAGGACAGGCCCTGATTCACAAAGGGCTACCACCTTCCTATCCAACATTAACGCAAAACAAAATGGGGAGGTATAAGTAGCGACGGCGAGGGAGGAATATTTGAGATGGGAGAATTAGCGAAACTCTACACGTTAGTGCCTCATCGATATACGTTATTTTACTGAACCTTAGAGGCATAGAAACATAGAAACATAGAAATTATGTGCAGGAGTAGAGGCCATTCGGCCCTTCGAGCCTGCACCGCCATTCAATATGATCATGGCTGATCATCCAACTCAGTATCCCGTACCTGCCTTCTCTCCATACCCCCTGATCCCCTTAGCCACAAGAGCCACATCTAACTCCCTCTTAAATATAGCCAATGAACTGTCTGTGGCCTCAACTACCCTCTGCGGCAGAGAGTTCCACAGATTCACCACTCTCTGTGTGAAAAAAGTTCTTCTCATCTCGGTTTTAAAGGATTTCCCCCTTATCCTTAAGCTGTAACCCATTGTCCTGGACTTCCCCAACATCGGGAGCAATCTTCTTGCATCTAGACTGTCCAACCCCGTAAGAATGTTGTAAGTTTCTATAAGATCCCCTCTCAATCTCCTAAATTCTAGAGAGTATAAACCAAGTCTATCCAGTCTTCCTTCATAAGACAGTCCTGACATCCCAGGAATCAGTCTGGTAAACCTTCTCTGTACTCCCTCTATGGCAATAATGCCCTTCCTCAGATTTGGAGACCAAAACTGTACGCAATACTCCAGGTGTGGTCTCACCAAGACCCTATACAACTGCAGTAGAACCTCCCTGCTCCTATACTCAAATCCTTTTGCAATGAAAGCTAACATACCATTGGCTTTCTTCACTGCCTGCTACACCTGCATGCCTACCTTCAATGACTGGTGTACCATGACACCCAGGTCTCGCTGCATCTCCCCCTTTCCCAATCGGCCACCATTTAGATAATAGTCTGCTTTCGCGTTTTGCCACCAAAATGGATAACCTCACATTTATCCACATTATACTGCATCTGCCAAACATTTGCCCACTCACCCAGCCTATCCAAGTCACCCTGCAGTCTCCTAGCATCCTCCTCACAGCTAACACTGCCCCCCAGCTTAGTGTCATCCGCAAACTTGGAGATGTTGCCTTCAATTCCCTCATCCAGATCATTAATATATATTGTAAATAGCTGGGGTCCCAGCACTGAGCCTTGCGGTACCCCACTAGTCACTGCCTGCCATTGTGAAAAGGACCCGTTTACTCCGACTCTTTGCTTCCTGTTTGCCAGACAGTTCTCTATCCACATCAATACTGAACCCCCAATGCCGAGGCGGGGTTGATGCAGCCACTTCTGCCGTCGTGTAATAAAGACTGCAAGGTTATTATGATGCAAAGGGAGACTAACAAGCGGTTAGCCATAATGTTGGACTATGAGTTCCTCAGCTTGAAACGATTGTTAATTAGTACAATGAGAGGGAAAGTGGACATTGGACAGTGGACAATGAGCACCGCGCAGACCAGTTAACGAGAACGATATTTATTCTTCAATTAAAGCAGGTATCAAAGCAGGTGTGTGTGTGTGTGTGGGTGTGTGTGTGTGTGTGTGTGTGTGTGTGTGTGTGTGTGTGTGTGTGTGTCTGTGTGTGTGTGTGTGTGTGTGTGTGTGTGTGTGTGTGTGTGTGTGTGTGTGTGTGTGTGTGTGTGTGTGTGTGTGTGTGCTTGTGTTCACCAGACTGATTCCTGGGATGTCAGGACTGTCTTATGAAGAAAGACTGGATAGACTTGGTTCATACTCTCTAGAATTTAGGAGATTGGGAGGGGATCTTATAGAAACTTACAAAATTCTTAAGGGGTTGGACAGGCTTGATGCAGGAAGATTGTTCCCGATGTTGGGGAAGTCCAGGACAAGGGGTCCCAGTTTAAGGATAAGGGGGAAATCCTTTAAAACTGAGATGAGAAGAACTTTTTTCACACAGAGTGGTGAATCTCTGGAACTCTCTGCCGCAGAGGGTAGTCGAGGCCACAGTTCATTGGCTATATTTAAGAGGGAGTTAGATGTGGCCCTTGTGGCTAAAGGGATCAGGGGGTATGGAGAGAAGGCAGGAACAGGATGCTGAGTTGGATGATCAGCCATGAACATATTGAATGGCGGTGCAGGCTCGGTGTGCCGAATGGCCTCTACTCCTGCACCTAATTTCTATGTTTCTATATTTCTATGTTTGAATGTTCTAATCCTCATTAGTTGAGGCCAGTTCATTGGCTATATTTAAGAGGGAGTTAGATGTGAGAATATGTGTGTTATGATTGTGTTTATAATTTGTTTGGTTGTTTTGTTGTTTGGCTTTTGCACAAATGTCCGCGAGCATTGCCACTTTCATTTCACTGCACATCTCGTATGTGTATGTGACAAATAAACTTGACTTGACTTGACTTGTGACCCTTGTGGCCAAGGGGATCAGGGGGTATGGAGAGAAGGCAGGTACAGGATACTGAGTTGGATAAGCAGTCATGATCATATTGAATGGCGAATGGTGCAGGCTCGAAGGGCCGAATGGCCTACTCCTGCACCTATTTTCTATGTTTCTATGTTTCTATGCTTCTATATTAAAGGGTTGGACACACTAGATGCAGGGATGTTGGGAAAGTCCAGAACCGGGGGCCACAGTTTAAGAATAAGGAATAAGCCATTTAGACCGGAGATGAGGAAATACTTTTTCACACGGAGAGTTGGGAGTCTGTGGAATTCTTTGCCTCAGAGGCCGGTTCTCTGGGTATTTTCAAGAGAGAGCTGGATCTTAAAGATAGCGGAGCCAGGGGATATGGGGAGAAGGCAGGAACGGGGTACTGATTGGGGATGGTCAGCCATGATCACATTGAATGGCGAATGGTGCTGGCTCGAAGGGCCGAGTGGCCTCCTCCTGCACCAGTTGTCTATTGTATTCCGCACATTGTGTGCGGATTTTTGGATTTCAGGCATCGATAGTTGGTGCAGTTCCCCACCAATATTGACCACTTTGCCTGCCACTTTTGCGGGCTGGAAGAGTCTGTGTACCACGTGTACATGGAGTGCGTGAGGCTGCAGCCACTGTTTGAATATCTAAAGGGGCTGCTCCTTGCCTTCTGGCTGCATTTTTCACCCACCATCCTCATCTTTGGACACCCTGTGCGTAGGGGGAGAGGGTAGGGCTGAAGATGTCCTGGTTGGGTTGCTCCTGGGCCTGGCCAAGCTGGCCATCCGCGAGTCACGGCGCCAGACGGCGGAGGGCTCTACCCGGGCCAGCTGCCTGCCCCTTTTCCGGGGTTACGTCCGTGCCCGGGTGGGATTAGAAAGGGAATACGCCCTGTCTGTGGGCACCCTGAGGGAGTTCCGGGACCGCTGGGCTCCGCAGGGTGTTGAATGTATCCTCAATAAGGATTGTATCATAGAAACATAGAAACATAGAAACGTAGAAATTAGGTGCAGGAGTAGAGGCCATTCGGCCCTTCGAGCCTGCACCGCCATTCAATATGATCATGGCTGATCATCCAACTCAGTATCCCGTACCTGCCTTCTCTCCATACCCCCTGATCCCCTTAGCCACAAGGGCCACAACTAACTCCCTCTTAAATATAGCCAATGAACTGGCCTCAACTACCCTCTGTGGCAGAGAGTTCCAGAGATTAACCACTCTCTGTGTGAAAAAAGTTCTTCTCATCTCGGTTTTAAAGGATTTCCCCTTTATCCTTAAGCTGTGACCCCTTGTCCTGGACTTCCCTAACATCGGGAACAATCTTCCTGCATCTAGCCTGTCCAACCCCTTAAGAATTTTGTAAGTTTCTATAAGATCCCCTCTCAATCTTCTAAATTCTAGAGAGTATAAACCAAGTCTATCCAGTCTTTCTTCATATGACAGTAGAACCTCTCTGCTCCTATACTCAAATCCTTTTGCAATGAAAGCTAACATACCATTCGCTTTCTTTACTGCCTGCTGCACCTGCATGCCTACCTTCAATGACTGGTGTACCATGACACCCAGGTCTCGCTGCATCTCCCCCTTTCCCAATAGGCCACCATTTAGATAATAGTCTGCTTTCCTGTTTTTGCCACCAAAATGGATAACCTCACATTTATCCACATTATACTGCATCTGCCAAACATTTGCCCACTCACCCAGCCTATCCAAGTCACCCTGCAGTCTCCTAGCATCCTCCTCACAGCTAACACTGCCCCCCAGCTTAGTGTCATCTGCAAACTTGGAGATATTGCCTTCAATTCCCTCATCCAGATCATTAATATATATTGTAAATAGCTGGGGTCCCAGTACTGAGCCTTGGGGTACCCCACTAGTCACTGCCTGCCATTGTGAAAAGGACCCGTTTACTCCTACTCTTTGCTTCCTGTTTGCCAGCCAGTTCTCTATCCACATCAATACTGAACCCCCAATGCCTTGTGCTTTAAGTTTGTATACTAATCTCTTATGTGGGACCTTGTCGAAAGCCTTCTGGAAGTCCAGATACACCACATCCACTGGTTCTCCCCTATCAACGCTACTAGTTACATCCTCGAAAAATTCTATAAGATTCGTCAGACATGATTTACCTTTCGTAAATCCATGCTGACTTTGTCCAATGATTTCACCACTTTCCAAATGTGCTGCTATCCCATCTTTAATAACTGACTCTAGCAGTTTCCCCACTACCGATGTTAGACTAACTGGTCTGTAATTCCCCATTTTCTTTCTCCCTCCCTTCTTAAAAAGTGGGGTTACGTTTGCTACCCGCCAATCTTCAGGAACTACTCCAGAATCTAAAGAGTTTTGAAAGATTATTACTAATGCATCCACTATTTCTGGAGCTACTTCCTTAAGTACTCTGGGATGCAGCCTATCTGGCCCTGGGGATTTATCGGCCTTTAATCCATTCAGTTTACCCAACACCACTTCCCGGCTAACCTGGATTTCACTCAATTCCTCCAACTCCTTTGACCCGCGGTCCCCTGCTATTTCCAGCAAATTATGTATGTCTTCCTTAGTGAAGACGGAACCAAAGTAGTTATTCAATTGGTCCGCCATATCCTTGTTCCCCATGATCAACTCACCTGTTTCTGACTGCAAGGGACCTACATTTGTTTTAACTAATCTCTTTCTTTTCACATATCTATAAAAACTTTTGCAGTCAGTTTTTATGTTCCCTGCCAGTTTTCTTTCATAATCTATTTTTCCTTTCCTAATTAAGCCCTTTGTCCTCCTCTGCTGGTCTTTGAATTTCACCCAGTCCTCCGGTATGCTGCTTTTTCTGGCTAATTTGTACGCATCATCCTTCGCTTTGATACTATCCCTGATTTCCCTTGTTATCCATGGATGTACTACCTTCCCTGATTTATTCTTTTGCCAAACTGGGATGAACAATTTTTGTAGTTCATCCATGCAGTCTTTAAATGTCTTCCATTGCATATCCACCGTCAACCCTTTTAGAATTAATTGCCAGTCAATCTTGGCCAATTCACGTCTCATACCCTCAAAGTTACCTTTCTTTAAGTTCAGAACCATTGTTTCTGAATTAACAATGTCACTCTCCATCCTAATGAAGAACTCAACCATATTATGGTCACTCTTGCCCAAGGGGGCACGTACAACAAGATTGCTAACTAACCCTTCCTCATTACTCAATACCCAGTCTAAAATAGCCTGCTCTCTCGTTGGTTCCTCTACATGTTGATTTAGATAACTATCCCGCATACATTCCAAGAAATCCTCTTCCTCAGCACCCCTGCCAATTTGATTCACCCAATCTATATGTAGATTGAAGTCACCCATTATAACCGTTTTGCCTTTGTCGCACGCATTTCTAATTTCCTGTTTGATACCATCTCCAACTTCACTACTACTGTTAGGTGGCCTGTACACAACACCCACCAGCGTTTTCTGCCCCTTAGTGTTTCGCAGCTCTACCCATACCGATTCCACATCCTCCAAACTAATGTCCTTCCTTTCCATTGCATTAATCCCCTCTCTAATCAGTAACGCTACCCCACCTCCTTTTCCTTTCTGTCTGTCCCTCCTGAATATTGAATATCCCTGGATGTTCAGCTCCCAGCCTTGGTCACCCTGGAGCCATGTCTCCGTGATCCCAACTATATCATAGTCATTAATAGCTAGCTGCACATTCAACTCATCCACCTTATTCCGAATGCTCCTTGCATTGAGACACAAAGCCTTCAGGCTTGTTTTTACAACACTCTTACCCCTTATACAATTATGTTGAAAAGTGGCCCTTTTTGATTTTTGCCCTGGTTTTGTCTGCCTGCCACTTTTACTTTTCACCTTGCTACCTATTTCTTCTACCCTCATTTTACACCCTTCGGTCTCTACGCTCACACATTTAAGAAACCCTTTCCCTTTAACTCCATCCTTCACTGTCCCATTCAACACCCCACCCCCCTTATTCAGTTTAAAGCCACCCGTGTAGCAGTGGCAATCCTGCCTGCCAGAATGCTGGTGCCACACCTGTTAAGATGCATTCCGTCCCTTTTGTACAGTTCCCCCTTACCCCAAAACAGATCCCAGTGATCTAAGAATCTAAATCCCTGCCCCGTGCACCAGTTCCTCAGCCACACGTTCAGGTCCCGTATCTCCCTGTTCCTGCTCTCGCCAGCACGGGGAACTGGAAGCAAACCGGAGATAACAACCCTGGAGGTCCTGCTTTTCAACATTTTTCCGAGCTCTCTAAAGTCACGCTGCAGAATATTCATCCCCTTCTTTCCGACATCGTTTGTGCCGACATGCACTACCACTTCCGGATGTTCACCTTCCCCCTTGAGGATTTTCTGCACTCTGTCCGTGACATCCTGGATCCTGGCACCGGGAAGGCAGCACACCATCCTCGCATCCCGTCTGTTGCCGCAGAAACCCCTGTCCGTACCTCTCACGATGGAGTCTCCCACTACAATGGCCTTGCCTGCCTTAGGCCTTTTTGGTTTTGGCTCAACAGCCCTATTCGCATCACAGGCCAGTCCGCCGCTCACGTCTTCTGTCCCAACAGCTTCTAAGCGGATGAACCTGTTTACAAGAGGTACATCACCCGGGGACGTTGGCATTCCATGCTTCCCTCCCTTTCTCACTGTCTCCCACCTTCTCTCTTCCAGTACCTTAGGTGTAACAATCGTACTGTAGGACTTGTCAAGGAACGACTCAGTTTCTCGTACGAACCGGAGGTCGTCCACTTGCTTCTCCAGTTCCCCAACACGGCCCTTCAGGAGCTCCACCTGGATGCATTTTTCGCATTTGTAGCAGCCAGAGGCACCAGCGGTGTCCTTGACCTCCCACATACTGCAAGCATCGCACTGAATCAGCTTGCCTGACATCTCCTTCTTTCGTCTCTCCCTCTCAAGCGTATTGCGTGGTCTCCTCTCCTCAGCCTCCTCGCCGAAGAATCTCGAGCCAAAGACTCACACTTTTCTCACAGGGCACTTCGCTCACTCACTGCCGCTCGCAAAGAGCTGTCCTGCTTAAATTGACTGATAAATTGCCTGATTTACCAATTTACACAGCAAATTCCTCAGTTTTCAACTGTTTCCACCCCTCTCCTCCCACTTGGGCTAGAGCCAATCAGTCGTTTCTCTTGCTAATCTGTTGCTGCTTTTGTTCCTCCCAAATCTACAGCAGGTCTGAACAAAGACTGTGCGTCCTTGGCCTTTTAACTGTTTTCACCCCCTCTTCTCACACTTGGGCTAGAGCCAATCAGTCGTATCTCTTGCTAATCTGTTGCTGCTGTTGTTCCTCCCAAATCTACAGCAGGAATCACCAACCTTGTGATTCGAACAAACAGTCAGACCTTCTGAGCTGTTGATAACATTGTAGAATAACAAGATGAGGTAAGGAATGTAGCTGACAACACAGCAGCTAGTCTTTAGGTCAAAGGCAATTAAGTAGGTAAGGGCAACAGCTACTGAGGTCATGTTTGACTAATCTTCTTGAATTTTTTGAAGAGGTTACTAGGGAAATTGACGAGGGTAAAGCAGTGGATGTTGTCTATATGGACTTTAGTAAGGCCTTTGACAAGGTTACTCATGGAAGGTTGGTTAAGAAGGTTCAACTGTTGGGTATAAATGCAGGAATAGCAAGATGGATTCAACAGTGGCTGAATGGGAGAAGCCAGAGGGTAATGGTGGATGGCTGTTTATCGGGTTGGAGGCAGGTGACTAGTGGGGTGCCTCAGGGATCGGTGTTGGGTCCTTTGTTGTTTGTCATGTACATCAATGATCTGGATGAAGGGGTGGTAAATTGGATTAGTAAGTGTGCAGATGATACCAAGGTAGGGGGTGTTGTGGATAATGAAGAGGATTTCCAAAGTCTACAGAGTGATTTAGGCCATTTGGAAAACTGGGCTGAAAGATGGCAGATGGAGTTTAATGCTGATAAATGTGAGGTGCTACACCTTGGCAGGACAAATCAAAATAGGACGTACATGGTAAATGGTAGGGAATTGAAGAATACAGTTGAACAGAGGGATCTGGGTATAACCGTGCATAGTTCCTTGAAGGTGGAATCTCATATAGATAGGGTGGTGAAGAAAGCATTTGGTATGCTAGCCTTTATAAATCAGAGCATTGAGTATAGAAGCTGGGGTGTAATGTTAAAATTGTACAAGGCATTGGTGAGACCAAATCTGGAGTATGGTGTACAATTTTGCTCGCCCAATTATAGGAAGGATGTCAACAAAGTAGAGAGAGTACAGAGGAGATTTACTAGAATGTTGCCTGGGTTTTAACAACTAAGTTACAGAGAAAGGTTGAATCAGTTAGGTCTTTATTCTTTAGAGCGCAGAAGTTAAGGGGGGACTTGATTGAGGTCTTTAAAATGATGAGAGGGATAGACAGAGTTGATGTGGACAATTTTAAAGACCTCTATCAAGTCCCCCCTTAACCTTCTGCGCTCCAGAGACTAAAGACCTAACTTATTCAACCTATCTCTGTAACTTAGTTGTTGAAACCCAGGCAACATTCTAGTAAATCTCCTCTGTACTCTATTGAGATTGCACAAGGACAGGCCCTGATACACAAAGGGCTACCACCTTCCTATCCAACATTAACGCAATACAAAATGGGGAGGTGTAAGTAGGGACGGCGAGGGAGGAATATTTGAGATTGGAGAATTAGCGAAACTCTACACGTTAGTGCCTCATCGATATACGTCATTTTACCGAACCTTAGAGGCATAGAAACATAGAAACATAGGCCATTCGGCCCTTCGAGACTGCACCGCCATTCAATATGATCATGGCTGATCATCCAACTCAGTATCCCGTACCTGCCTTCTCTCCATACCCCCTAACCCCTTTAGCCACAAGGGCCACATCTAACTCCCTCTTAAATATAGCCAATGAACTGGCCTCAACTACCCTTTTGGGCAGAGAGTTCCAGAGATTCACCACTCTCTGTGTGAAAAAAGTTCTTCTCATCTCGGTTTTAAAGGATTTCCCCCTTATCCTTAAGCTGTGACCCCTTGTCCTGGACTTCTGTAACATCGGGAACAATCTTCCTGCATCTAGCCTGTCCAACCCCTTAAGAATTGTGTAAGTTTCTATAAGATCCCCTCTCAATCTCCTAAATTCTAGAGAGTATAAACCAAGTCTATCCAGTCTTTCTTCATAAGACAGTCCTGACATCCCAGGAATCAGTCTGGTGAACCGTCTCTGCACTCCCTCTATGGCAATAATGTCCTTCCTCAGATTAGGAGACCAAAACTGTACGCAATACTCCAGGTGTGGTCTCACCAAGACCCTGTACAACAGCAGTAGAACCTCCCTGCTCCTATACTCAAATCCTCTTGCAATGAAAGGTAACATACCATTCGCTTTCTTTACTGCCTGCTGCACCTGCATGCCTACCTTCAATGACTG
>JAWMAR010002138.1:50000-127161 GCA_036785375.1 Leucoraja ocellata
CTAGGAGCAGGGAGGTTCTACTGCAGTTGTACAGGGTCTTGGTGAGACCACACCTGGAGTATTGCGTACAGCTTTGGTCTCCTAATCTGAGGAAGGACATTATTGCCATGGAGGGAGTGCAGAGAAGGTTCACCAGACTGATTCCTGGGATGTCAGGACTGTCTTATGAAGAAAGACTGGATAGACTTGGTTTATACTCTCTAGAATTTAGTAGATTGAGAGGGGATCTTATAGAAACTTACAAAATTCTTAAGGGGTTGGACAGGCTAGATGCAGGAAGATTTCTCCCGATGTTGGGGAAGTCCAGGACAAGGGGTCACAGCTTAAGGATAAGGGGGAAATCCTTTAAAACCGAGATGAGAAGATTTTTTTTTCACGCAGTGAGTGGTGAATCTCTGGAACTCTCTGCCACAGAGGGTAGTTGAGGCCACAGTTCATTGGCTATATTTAAGAGGGAGTTAGATGTGGCCCTTGTGGCTAAGAGGATCAGAGGGTATGGAGAGAAGGCAGGTACGGGATACTGAGTTGGATGATCAGCCATGATCATATTGAATGGCGAATGGTGCATGCTCAAAGGGCCGAACGGCCTACTCCTGCACCTATTGTCTATGTTTCTATGTTTCTATGTCATATAACCATATAACCATATAACAATTACAGCACGCAAACAGGCCATCTCGGCCCTACAAGTCCGTGCCGAACAATTATTTACCCCTAGTCCCATCTGCCTGCACTCAGACCATAACCCTCCATTCCTTTCCCGTCCATATAACTATCCAATTTATTTTGAAATGATAAAAACGAACCTGCCTCCACCACTTCCACTGGAAGCTCATTCCATACAGCTACCACTCTCTGAGTAAAGAAGTTCCCCCTCATGTTACCCCTAAACTTCTGTCCCTTAATTCTGAAGTCATGTCCTCTTGTTTGAATCTTCCCTACTCTCAGTGGGAAAAGCTTATCCACGTCAACTCTGTCTATCCCTCTCATCATTTTAAAGACCTCTATCAAGTCCCCCTTAACCTTCTGCGCTCCAGAGAATAAAGACCTAACTTGTTCAACCTTTCTCTGTAACTTAGTTGCTAAAACCCAGGCAACATTGAGAGGGATAGGACATGAGAGGGATAGATCGGTGAGATGCACAGAGTCCCTTGCCTTGTGTAAGGGAATCGAGACAAGATGACATAGGTTGAAGGTGAAGGGGAAAAGATTTAATAGTAATCCGATGGGTAACTTTTCACACAAAGGGTGGTGGGTGTATGGAACAAGCTACCAGAGAAGGTAGAAGGTACACAGGTAGACAGGTACATGGATAGGAGATATTTAGAAGAATATGGACCAAGTGCAGGCAAGTGGGGCCAGTGTAGCTGGGACATTGTTGGCCGGTGTGGGCAAGTTGGGCGAAGGGCCTCTTTCCACACTGTATCACTCCATGACGCTATGATTCTATGCAAACAGTGTCTCGTACACAACAGCAGATAAGGCCATTCATTCAAGACAGTTCTTAGTTATCCTTCAATCCATCTTCACTTGAACCTTCTTGAAGAGGTTACTCGGAAATTGATGAGGGTAAAGCAGTGAATGTTGGCTATATGGACATCAGTAAGGCCTCTTGAACATCAAAAAAACGAAGGAGCTGATCATGGACTTTAGGAGGGCACATCATCCGAGGACGTACACTCCATTGAGGATAAATGGGGATCCTGTGGATAGGGTGAACTGTTTTAAATATCTGGGAGTCCACATCTCCGAGGATATGACATGGGCATCACACGCCTCAGCACTCGTGAGTAAGGCAAGGTAGCGCCTTTACCACCTCAGGCAATTGAGGAAATTCAGAGTGTCTCCGAGGATCCTCCAGTGCTTCTACGCAGCGGCGGTGAAAGCATCTTGTCCGGGAACATTACCATCTGGTTTGGGAATTGCTCTGCGAAGGACAAGAAGGCTCTGCAGAGAGTAGTGCGTTCGGCCGAACAAACGCACTATGGGAACTTCACTCGCCCCCCTGCAGGAACTATACAACAGGAGGTGCAACTCCAGAGCAAATAAAATCATGGGAGACCCCTTCCACCCCTGCAACGGACTGTTCCAGCTGCTACGGTCAGGCAAACGCCTCCGTTGCCATGCGGTGAGAACGGAGAGGTTGAGAAGGAGTTTCTTCCCGGAGGCAATTCGGACTGTAAACGCCTTTCTCACCAGGGACTAACTCTACTGAACGTTTTTCCTTCCATTCTTTATTATGTAAAAGAATACGTGTGTTTATGATTGTGTTTATAATTTGTTTGGTTGTTTTGTTGTTTGTCTTTTGCACAAAGGTTTGCGAGCATTGCCACTTTCATTTCACTGCACATCTCGTATGTGTATGTGACAAATAAACTTGACTTGACTTGACTTGACTTGACAAGGTTCCTCACGGAAGGTTGGTTAAGAAGGTTCAATGGTTGGGTATTAATGGTGGAGTAGCAAGATGGATTCAACAGTGGCTGAATGGGAGATGCCAGAGGGTAATGGTGGATGGTTGTTTGTCAGGTTGGAGGCCAGTGACTAGTGGGGTGCCACAGGATCTGTGTTGGGTCCACTGTTGTTTGTCATGTACATCAATGATCTGGATGATGGTGTGGTAAATTGGATTAGTAAGTATGCAGATGATACTAAGATAGGTGGGGTTGTGGATAATGAAGTAGATTTCAAAGTCTACAGAGAGATTTATGCCAGTTGGAAGAGTGGGCTGAAAGATGGCAGATGGAGATTAATGCTGATAAGTGTGAGGTGCTACATCTTGGCAGGACAAATCAAAATAGGACGTACATGGTAAATGGTAGGGAATTCAAGAATGCAGTTGAACAGAGGGATCTGGGAATAACTGTGCATAGTTCCCTGAAAGTGGAATCTCATGTAGATAGGGTGGTAATGAAAGCTTTTGGTGTGCTGGCCTTTATAAATCAGAGCATTGAGTATAGAAGCTGGGATGTAATGTTAAAATTGTACAAGGCATTGGTGAGGCCAATTCTGGAGTATGGTGTACAATTTTGGTCGCCTAATTATAGAAGGATGTCAACAAAATGGAGAGAGTACAGAGGAGATTTACTAGAATGTTGCCTGGGTTTCAACAACTAAGTTACAGAGAAAGGTTGAACAAGTTAGGGCTTTATTCTTTGGAGCGCAGAAGGTTAAGGGGGGACTTGATAGAGGTCTTTAAAATGATGAGATGGATAGACAGAGTTGACGTGGATAAGCTTTTCACTTTGAGAATAGGGAAGATTCAAACAAACATGACTTCAGAATTAAGGGACAGACGTTTAGGGGTAACATGAGGGGGAACTTCTTTACTCAGAGAGTGGTAGCGGTGTGGAATGAGCTTCCAGTGGAGGTGGTGGAGGCAGGTTCGTTTTTATCATTAAAAATAAATTGGATATTTATACGGACGGGAAATGAATGGAGGGTTATGGTCTGAGCGCAGGTAGATGGGACTAGGGAGAATATGTGTTCGGCACGGACTAGAAGGGTCGAGATGGCCTGTTTCCGTGCTGTAATTGTTATATGGTTATATGGTTATATGATTACTTCACTGGATCAGGCTTTAAAATTAATATCAGAAACATTCCCAGCTGCAATGTAGTTTAATTTAAGGACAGGGAATGGCAACACGCTCCTCGTATCACCCAGTCCACGCCACCACCCAATCGCACTAGTTGTATTATCCCAATTCATTATCCGCTCCCTACACACAAGGGGCAATTTGCAGAGGCCAATATACTTTGTTAAACGTAAGGAGACCGGTGCAGCGGGTGGAATCCCAGGCAGTTACAGGGAGAATGTACACACTCTGCATAACCATATAACAACCATATAACCATATAACAATTACAGCACGGAAACAGGCCATCTCTGGACTTCCAGAAGGCTTTCGACAAGGTCCCACATAAGAGATTAGTATACAAACTGAAAGCACACGGCATTGGGGGTTCAGTATTGATGTGGATAGAGAACTGGCTGGCAAACAGGAAGCAAAGAGTAGGAGTAAACGGGTCCTTTTCACAATGGCAGGCAGTGAGTAGTGGGGTACCGCAAGGCTCAGTGCTGGAACCCCAGCTATTTACAATATATATTAATGATCTGGATGAGGGAATTGAAGGCAATATCTCCAAGTTTGCGGATGACACTAAGCTGAGGGGCAGTGTTCGCTGTGAGGAGGATGCTAGGAGACTGCAAGGTGACTTGGATAGGCTGGGTGCGTGGGAAAATGTTTGGCAGATGCAGTATAATGTGGATAAATGTGAGGTTATCCATTTTGGTGGCAAAAACAGAAAAGCAGACTATTATCTCAATGGTGGCCGATTGGGAAAGGGGGGAGATGCAGTGAGACCTGGGTGTCATGGTACACCAGTCATTGAAAGTAGGCATGCAGGTGCAGCAGGCAGTAAAGAAAGCGAATGGTATGTTAGCTTTCATAGCAAAAGGATTTGAGTATAGGAGCAGGAGGTTCTACTGCAGTTGTACAGGGTCTTGTTGAGACCACACCTGGAGTATTGCGTACAGTTTTGGTCTCCAAATCTGAGGAAGGACATTATTGCCATGGAGGGAGTGCAGAGAAGGTTCACCAGACTGATTCCCGGGATGTCAGGACTGTCTTATGAAGAAAGACTGGATAGACTTGGTTTATACTCTCTAGAATTTAGGAGATTGAGAGGGGATCTTATAGAAACTTACAGAATTCTTAAGGGGTTGACAGGCTAGATGCAGGAAGATTGTTCCCGATGTTGGGGAAGTCCAAGGACAAGGGGTCACAGCTTAAGGATAAGGGGGAAATCCTTTAGAACCGAGATGAGGAGAACTTTTTTCACACAGAGAGTGGTGAATCTCTGGAACTCTCTGCCACAGAGGGTAGTCGAGGCCACAGTTCATTGGCTATATTTTAGAGGGAGTTAGATGTGGCCCTTGTGGCCAAGGGGATCAGAGGGTATGGAGAGAAGGCAGGTACGGGATACTGAGTTGGATGATCAGCCATGATCATATTGAATGGCGAATGCTGCAGGCTCGAAGGGCCGAATGGCTCTACTCCTGCACCTAATTTCTATGTTTCTATGTTTCAGCTTCAGTTACAGTATACTGTACAATACACAGACGGCAGAGGATGCACTAATATCCCGTGCGAGATACACGACAAGCGCTTGCTCTAGTAGTTAGTCATGCACACGTTGCAAGATGGATGCTCTCTCGACAATGTGGGAGTCATTAGTGCCTTCTCTAGTTATTGATACGCAGACGTATTGAGGTACGCCTGTTGTACTCAGACATGGAAGGGACACGGTGGAGACATGTGGTCTGTGGAATGTGTTATGTATCAGTAACACATAACAATGAATATTTCGCTGCTAGCGAAAATTAAAAGTTAACTTGAGGTTTAACTTGACCGGTTTTATATTAACAAAAACACAGAACATTCAGTTCATTTATGGAACAGGTTCTGCTGCGTGAATTAACCACAAACGTCAACAAAACAAAATGGGCTGTCTTGGTTTTTCTTCTATAGAAACATAGAAATTAGGTGCAGGAGTAGAGGCCATTCGGCCCTTCGAGTCTGCACCATTCGCCATTCAATATGATCATGGCTGATCATCCAACTCAGTATCCCGTACCTGCCTTCTGTCCATACCCCCTGATCCTTTAGCCACAAGGGCCACATCTAACTCCCTCTTAAATATAGCCTAAAAATTAGGTACAGGAGTAGGCCATTCGGCCCATCGAGCCTGCACCATTCGCCATTCAATATGATCATGGCTGATCATCCAACTCATTATCCCGGTACCTGCCTTCTCTCCATCCCCTTAGCCACAAGCGCCACATCTAACTCCCTCTTAAATATAGCCAATGAACTGTGGCCTCGACTACCCTCTGTGGCAGAGAGTTCCAGAGATTCACCACTCTCTGTGTGAAAAAAGTTCTTCTCATCTCGGTTTTAAAGGATTTCCCCCTTATCCTTAAGATGTGACCCCTTGTCCTGGACTTCCCCAACATCGGGAACAATCTTCCTGCATCTAGCCTGTCCAACCCCTTAAGAATTTTGTAAGTTTCTATAAGATCCCCTCTCAATCTCCTAAATTCTAGAGAGTATAAACCAAGTCTATTCAGTCTTTCTTCATAAGACAGTCCTGACATCCCAGGAATCAGTCTGGTGAACCTTCTCTGTACTCTCTCTATGGCAAGAATGTCCTTCCTCAGATTTGGAGACCAAAACTGTACACAATACTCCAGGTGTGGTCTCACCAAGACCCTGTACAACTGCAGTAGAACCTCCCTGCTCCTAGACTCAAATCCTCTATGGCAAAAATGTCTTTCCTCAGATTAGGGGACCAAAACTATACACAATACTCCAGGCGTGGTCTCACCAAGACCCTGTACAACTGCAGTAGAACCTCCCTGCTCCTATACTCAAATCCTTTTGCTATGAAAGCTAACATACCATTGGCTTTCTTCACTGCCTGCTGCACCTGCATGTCTACTTTCAATGACTGGTGTACCATGACACCCAGGTCTCGCTGCATCTCCACTTTTCCTAGTCGGCCACCATTTAGATAATAGTCTGCTTTCCCGTTTTTGCCACCAAAATGGATAACCTCACATTTATCCACATTATACTGCTTCTGCCAAACATTTGCCCACTCACCCAGCCTATCCAAGTCACCTTGCAGTCTCCTAGCATCCTCCTCACAGCTAACACTGCCCCCCAGCTTAGTGTCATCCGCAAACTTGGAGATATTGCCTTTAATTCCCTCATCCAGATCATTAATATATATTGTCAATAGCTGGGGTCCCAGCACTGAGCCTTGCGGTACCCCACTAGTCACTGCCTGCCATTGTGAAAAGGACCCGTTTACTCCTACTCTTTGCTTCCTGTTTGCCAGCCAGTTCTCTATCCACATCAATACTGAACCCCCAATGCCGTGTGCTTTAACCACAAACGTCAACAAAACAAAATTGTTGTCTTGATTTTTTTCTATCCTCCCAATAACAATAACCAGGGAGATGAAAACAAGTTACAAAATAAAACACACCGCACATACTGTAACTTGGAATGCTGGGGGAACTGTTGACATATGCAGAATCGCTCTACGAAATATTCTCAAGCTTGAAAGTGTTCAGGAAATATTTACGAGCATGTCGCCAGGACTGGAGGGTCTGAGCTATAGGGAGAGGTTGAGTAGGATGGGTCTCTATTCCGGGGAGTGCAGGAGGATGTGGGGAGATCTGTCTTATACAATCATTAGAGGAATAAATCGGCTAGCAAAATTTCATAGCAAAAGGTTTTGAGTTTTGGAGCAGGGAGATTCCACTGCAGTTGTACGGGGTCTTGGTGAGATCACACCTGGAGTATTGCGTACAGTTTTGGTCTCCTAATCTGAGGAAGGGCATTCTTGCCGTAGAGGATTTGAGTCTAGGAGCAGGGAGGTTCTTCTGCAGTTGTACAGAGTCTTGGTGAGACCACACCTGGAGTATTGCGTACAGTTTGGACTCCTAATCTGAGGAAAGACATTCTTGCCATAGAGGATTGGAGTCTAGGAGCAGGGAGTTTCTACTGCAGTTGTACAGGGTCTTGGTGAGACCACACCTGGAGTATTGCGTACAGTTTTGGTCTCCAAATCTGAGGAAGGACATTCTTGCCATAGAGGGAGTACAGAGAAGGTTCACCAGACTGATTCCTGGGATGCCAGGACTGTCTTATGAAGAAAGACTGGATAGATTTGGTTTATACTCTCTAGAATTTAGGAGATTGAGAGGGGATCTTATAGAAACTTACAAAATTCTTAAGGGGTTGGACAGGCTAGATGCAGGAAGATTGCTCCCGATGTTGGGGAAGTCCAGAATAAGGGATCACAGCTTAAGGATAAGGGGGAAATCCTTTAAAACTGAGATGAGAAGAACTTTTTTCACACAGAGAGTGGTGAATCTCTGGAACTCTCTGCCACAGAGGGTAGTTGAGGCCACACAGTTCATTGGCTATATTTAAGAGGGAGTTAGATGTGGCCCTTGTGGCTAAGGGGATCAGGGGGTATGGAGAGAAGGCAGGTACGGGATACTGAGTTGGATGATCAGACATGATCATACTGAATGGCGAATGGTGCAGGCTCGAAGTGCCGAATGGCCTCTACTCCTGCATCTATTGTCTATGTTTCTATGTTTCTATGAGAGAAATGGAGAACAGGGGAGAGAAAAGACTTTGCCTTCCATCACAGTGGGTCCACTGTGATGTATGTTTGTGTGAATTTAATTGTGTGTATGTCTACGAACTGAGTTGGATGATCAGCCATGATCATATTGAATGGCGAATGGTGCAGGCTCGAAGGGCCGAATCGCCTCTACTCCTGCACCTATTGTCTATGTTTCTATGTTTCTATGTCAGGTGCGCAGTTTGGGAGTCATTTGTGCCGTCTCTAGTTATTGATACGCACTCTATTTAGACAGGCCTGTTGTACTCAGACATGGAAGGGACACGAAGTAGACATGTTGGCTGTAGAATGTGTTATGTATCAGTAATACATATCGATGATTATGCTGCTAGCGTTAGTTAATAGTTAATTTGCAGGAAAAGAGAAAGAGTCCTCGCGTGCAATAACAGCCCATCGCGGACACTTTTATTCAATGCAATTATTTTTTTGTTTTGTTTATTTTATTAGAAGTTAATACAGTACAAAACAGTACAGTGGAACCTAATTTTAGGTGCCAACTATGTAATACCGTAATCCATTCTATGTACAATCTCTAGTTTTATGTTATTACTAGACCAAGTGCAGACCCGTTGGGTCTGCTCCCCCAATGGTGTGATCCCCCAACCCAATATTCCACCATGCACCCGTCTCCTCCAGTGGAACTGAAGCCGTTCTCAAAAGTAAGATTCCAGCACTGCCCTGCCTCCATCAGCAGTGGATTAAAAAAAAATCCAATAGCACCTCCCTGCCTGCTGCAGCAGGGAAAAGTTCAGAATGTTCCTGTCTTGCAACTTTGTTTCGAAGTGTGTTGGAAGCTGGCATGTAAATGGAGAAACCAGTTTATTTTTGAAATACTTGTGGGTGGGGGGGGGGGGGGAGAAGGATTTGATTAAAACGTGTACTTCAACACGACGAAATGAAATGAGGAGCGGATACTTAGAAAGAAAAGCGAAATCTCTACCGAAATGGAAAATATCTCGGAGATTGAGCCCTGGATTGGGCGTGGCAATGAATCAAAGGAAGAAATGCAGCCGGCAGCAGTACATGCAAATGATTCCATTCCGATTGGACATCTGCGAGCATCGGCCATTCCGATTGGACATCTGCGAGTATTGGGCACGAATCGAAAGGCAGGAAGGGCGCCGGTCGGCAGTCGGTCGGATGGCCCCAGAGTTTTATAGATATACTAGACCAAGTGCAGACCCGTTGGGTGTGATCCCCCAACCCAATATTCCACCATGCACCCGTCTCCTTCAATGGAACTGAAGCCGTTCTCAAATGTAAGATTCCAGCACTGCCCTGCCTCTTTAAAAAATAATCCAATGGCACCTATTGTCTATGTTTCTATGTTTCTATGTCATATAACCATATAACCATATAACAATTACAGCACGCAAAACAGGCCATCTCGGCCCTACAAGTCCGTGCCGAACAATTATTTTCCCCTAGTCCCATCTGCCTGCACTCAGACCATAACCCTCCATTCCTTTCCCGTCCATATAACTATCCAATTTATTTTGAAATGATAAAAACGAACCTGCCTCCACCACTTCCACTGGAAGCTCATTCCGTACAGCTACCACTCTCTGAGTAAATAAGTTCCCCCTCATGTTACCCCTAAACTTCTGTCCCTTAATTCTGAAGTCATGTCCTCTTGTTTGAATCTTCCCTACTCTCAGTGGGAAAAGCTTGTCCACATCAACACTGTCTATCCCTCTCAACATTTTAAAGACCTCTATCAAGTCCCCCCTTAACCTTCTGCGCTCCAGAGAATAAAGACCTAACTTGTTCAACCTTTCTCTGTAACTTAGTTGCTAAAACCCAGGCAACATTGAGAGGGATAGGGACATGAGAGGGATAGATCGGTGAGATGCACAGAGTCCCTTGCCTTGTGTAAGGGAATCGAGACAAGATGACATAGGTTGAAGGTGAAGGGGAAAAGATTTAATAGTAATCCGATGGGTACCTTTTTCACACAAAGGGTGGTGGGTGTATGGAACAAGCTACCAGAGAAGGTAGAAGGTACACAGGTAGACAGGTACATGGATAGGAGATATTTAGAAGGATATGGACCAAGTGCAGGCAAGTGGGACCAGTGTAGCTGGGACATTGTTGGCCGGTGTGAGCAAGTTGGGCCGAAGGGCCTCTTTCCACACTGTATCACTCCATGACGCTATGATTCTATGCAAACAGTGTCTCGTACACAACAGCAGATATGGCCATTCATTCAAGACAGTTCTTAGTTATCCTTCAATCCATCTTCACTTGAACCTTCTTGAAGAGGTTACTCGGGAAATTGATGAGGGTAAAGCAGTGGATGTTGTCTATATGGACTTCAGTAAGGCCTCTTGAACATCAAAAAAATGAAGGAGCTGATCATGGACTTTAGGAGGGCACATCATCCGAGGACGTACAATCCATTGAGTATAAATGGGGATCCTGTGGATAGGGTGAACTGTTTTAAATATCTGGGAGTCCACATCTCCGAGATATGACATGGGCATCACACGCCTCAGCACTCGTGAGTAAGGCAAGGCAGCGCCTTTACCACCTCAGGCAATTGAGGAAATTCAGAGTGTCTCCGAGGATCCTCCAGTGCTTCTACGCAGCGGCGGTGGAAAGCATCTTGTCCGGGAACATTACCACCTGGTTTGGGAATTGCTCTGCCAAGGACAAGAAGGCTCTGCAGAGAGTAGTGCGTTCGGCCGAACAAACGCACTATGGGAACTTCACTCGCCCCCCTGTAGGAACTATACAACAGGAGGTGCAACTCCAGAGCAAATAAAATCATGGGAGACCCCTTCCACCGCTGCAACGGACTGTTCCAGCTGCTACGGTCAGGCAAACGCCTCCGTTGCCATGCGGTGAGAACGGAGAGGTTGAGAAGGTGTTTCTTCCCAGAGGCAATTCGGACTGTAAACGCCTATCTCACCAGGGACTAACTATACTGAACGTTTTTCCTTCCATTCTTTATTATGTAAAAGAATATGTGTGTTTATGATTGTGTTTATAATTTGTTTGGTTGTTTTGTTGTTTGTCTTTTGCACAAAGGTTTGCGAGCATTGCCACTTTCATTTCACTGCACATCTCATATGTGTATGTGACAAATAAACTTGACTTGACTTGACAAGGTTCCTCACCTTGGTTAAGAAGGTTCAATGGTTGGGTATTAATGGCGGAGTAGCAAGATGGATTCAACAGTGGCTGAATGGGAGATGCCAGAGGGTAATGGTGGATGGTTGTTTGTCAGGTTGGAGGCCAGTGACTAGTGGGGTGCCACAGGGATCTGTGTTGGGTCCACTGTTGTTTGTCATGTACATCAATGATCTGGATGATGGTGTGGTAAATTGGATTATGCAGATGATACTAAGATAGGTGGGGTTGTGGATAATGAAGTAGATTTTCAAAGTCTACAGAGAGATTTATGGAAGAGTGGGCTGGAAGAGTGGGCTGAAAGATGGCAGATGGAGTTTAATGCTGATAAGTGTGAGGTGCTACATCTTGGCAGGACAAATCAAAATAGGACGTACATGGTAAATGGTAGGGAATTGAAGAATGCAGTTGAACAGAGGGATCTGGGAATAATCGTGCATAGTTCCCTGAAAGTGGAATCTCATGTAGATAGGGTGGTAATGAAAGCTTTTGGTGTGCTGGCCTTTATAAATCAGAGCATTGAGTATAGAAGCTGGGATGTAATGTTAAAATTGTACAAGGCATTGGTGAGGCCAATTCTGGAGTATGGTGTACAATTTTGGTCGCCTAATTATAGGAAGGATGTCAACAAAATGGAGAGAGTACAGAGGAGATTTACAAGAATGTTGCCTGGGTTTCAACAACTAAGTTACAGAGAAAGGTTGAACAAGTTAGGGCTTTATTCTTTGGAGCGCAGAAGGTTAAGGGGGGACTTGATAGAGGTCTTTAAAATGATGAGAGGGATAGACAGAGTTGACGTGGATAAGCCTTTCCCTTTGAGAATAGGGAAGATTCAAACAAGAGGACATGACTTCAGAATTAAGGGACAGAAGTTTAGGGGTAACATGAGGGGGGACTTCTTTACTCAGAGAGTGGTAGCGGTGTGGAATGAGCTTCCAGTGGAAGTGGTGGAGGCAGGTTCGATTTTATCATTTAAAAATCAATTGGATAGTTATATGGACGGGAAATGAATGGAGGGTTATGGTCTGAGCGCAGGTAGATGGGACTAGGGGAGAATATGTGTTCGGCACTGACTAGAAGGTCGAGATGGCCTGTTTCCGTGCTGTAATTGTTATATGGTTATATGTGTTATATGATTACTTCACTGGATCAGGCTTTAAATTATTATCAGAAACATTCCCAGCTGCAATGTAGTTTAATTTAAGGACAGAGAATGGCAACAAGCTCCTCGTATCACCCAGTCCACCGCCACCACCCAATCGCACTTAGTTGTATTATCCAATTCATTATCCGCTCACTACACACGAGGGGCATTTGCAGAGGCCAATCTACTTTGTTAAACGTAAGGAAACCGGTTCAGCGGGTGGAATCCCAGGCAGTTACAGGGAGAATGTACAACCTCTGCATAACCATATAACAACCATATAACCATATAACAATTACAGCACGGAAACAGGCATCTCTGGACTTCCAGAAGGCTTTCGACAAGGTCCCACATAAGAGATTAGTATACAAACTTAAAGCACACGCATTGGGGGTTCAGTATTGATGTGGATAGAGAACTGGCTGGCAAACAGGAAGCAAAGAGTAGGAGTAAACTGGTCCTTTTCACAATGGCAGGCAGTGACTAGTGGGGTACCGCAAGGCTCAGTGCTGGGGACCCAGCTATTTACAATATATATTAATGATCTGGATGAGGGAATTGAAGGCAATATCTGAAAGTTTGCGGATGACACTAGCTGGGGGGCAGTGTTAGCTGTGAGGAGGATGCTAGGAGACTGCAAGGTGACTTGGATAGGCTGGGTGAGTGGGCAAATGTTTGGCAGATGCAGTATAATGTGGATAAATGTTAGGTTATCCATTTTGGTGGCAAAAACAGGAAAGGCAGACTATTATCTCAATGGTGGCCGATTGGGAAAAGGGGAGATGCAGTGAGACCTGGGTGTCATGGTACACCAGTCATTGAAAGTAGGCATGCAGGTGCAGCAGCAGTGAAGAAAGCCAATGGTATGTTAGCTTTCATAGCAAAGATTGAGTATAGGAGCAGGGAGTTCTACTGCAGTTGTACAGGGTCTTGGTGAGACCACACCTGGAGTATTGCGTACAGTTTTGGTCTCCAATCTGAGGAAGGACATTATTGCCATGGAGGGAGGTGCAGAGAAGGTTCACCAGACTATTCCTGGGATGTCAGGACTGTCTTATGAAGAAAGACTGGATAGACTGGGTTTATACTCTCTAGAATTTTAAAACCGAGATGAGAAGAACTTTTTCACACAGAGGATGGTGAATCTCTGGAAAAAAGTTCTTCTCATCTCGGTTTTAAAGGATTTCCCCCTTATCCTTAAGCTGTGATCCCTTGTCCAGGACTTCCCCAACATCGGGAGCAATCTTCCTGCATCTAGCCTGGTCCAACCCCTTAAGAATTTTGTAAGTTTCTATAAGATCCCCTCTCAATCTCCTAAATTCTAGAGAGTATGTGACAAATAAACTTGACTTGACTTGTGGCCCTTGTGGCCAAGGGGATCAGGGGGTATGGAGAGAAGGCAGGTACGGGATACTGAGTTGGATGATCAGCCATGATCATATTGAATGGCGAATGTTGCAGGCTCGAAGGGCCGGAATGGCCTCTACTCCTGCACCTAATTTCTATGTTTCTATGTATCAGGTTCAGTTACAGTATACTGTACAATACACAGACGGCAGAGGTTGCACTAATATCCCGTGCGAGATACACGACAGGCGCTTGCTCTATTAGTGGTTAGCCATGCACACGTTACAAGGTGGATGCTCTCTCGACAATGTGGGAGTCATAGTGCCTTCTCTAGTTATTGATACGCAGACGTATTGAGGTACGCCTGTTGTACTCAGACATGGAAGGGACACGGTGGAGACATGTGGTCTGTGGAATGTGTTATGTATCAGTAACACATAACAATGAATATTTCGCTGCTAGCGAAAATTAAAGTTAACTTGAGGTTTAACTTGACCGATTTTATATTAACAAAACACAGAACATTCAGTTCATTTATGGAACAGATTCTGCTGCGTGAATTAACCACAAACGTCAACAAAACAAAATGGGCTGTCTTGGATTTTCTTCTATAGAAACATAGAAATTAGGTGCAGGAGTAGAGGCCATTCGGCCCTTCGAGCCTGCACCATTCGCCATTCAATATGATCATGGCTGATCATCCAACTCAGTATCCCGTACCTGCCTTCTCTCCATACCCCCTGATCCCTTTAGCCACAAGGGCCACATCTAACTCCCTCTTAAATATAGCCTAAAATTAGGTGCAAGAGTAGGCCATTCGGCCCTTCGAGCCTGCACCATTCCGCCATTCAATATGATCATGGCTGATCATCCAACTCATTATCCCGTACCTGCCTTCTCTCCATCCCCTAGCCACAAGGGCCACATCTAACTCCCTCTTAAATATAGCCAATGAACTGTGGCCTCGACTACCCTCTGTGCAGAGAGTTCCAGAGATTCACCACTCTCTGTGTGAAAAAGTTCTTCTCATCTCGGTTTTAAAGGATTTCCCCCTTATCCTTAAGATGTGACCCCTTGTCCTGGATTCCCCAACATCGGGAACAATCTTCCTGCATCTAGCCTGTCCAACCCCTTAAGAATTTTGTAAGTTTCTATAAGATCCCCTCTCAATCTCCTAAATTATAGAGAGTATAAACCAAGTCTATTCAGTCTTTCTTCATAAGACAGTCCTGACATCCCAGGAATCAGTCTGGTGAACCTTCTCTGTACTCTCTCTATGGCAAGAATGTCCTTCCTCAGATTTGGAAGACCAAAACTGTACACAATACTCCAGGTGCGGTCTCACCAAGACCCTGTACAACTGCAGTAGAACCTCCCTGCTCCTAGACTCAAATCCTCTATGGCAAAAATGTCTTTCCTCAGATTAGGGGACCAAAACTATACACAATACTCCAGGCGTGGTCTCACCAAGACCCTGTACAACTGCAGTAGAACCTCCCTGCTCCTATACTCAAATCCTTTTGCTATGAAAGCTAACATACCATTCGCTTTCTTCACTGCCTGCTGCACCTGCATGTCTACTTTCAATGACTGTGTACCATGACAGCCAGGTCTCGCTGCATCTCCCCTTTTCCTAGTCGGCCACCATTTAGATAATAGTCTGCTTTCCCGTTTTTGCCACCAAAATGGATAACCCCACATTTATCCACATTATACTGCATCTGCCAAACATTTGCCCACTCACCCAGCCTATCCAAGTCACCTTGCAGTCTCCTAGCATCCTCCTCACAGCTAACACTGCCCCCCAGCTTAGTGTCATCCGCAAACTTGGAGATACTGCCCTTAATTCCTCATCCAGATCATTAATATATATTATAAATAGCTGGGGTCCCAGCACTGAGCCTTGCGGTACCCCACTAGTCACTGCCTGCCATTGTGAAAAGGACCCGTTTACTCCTACTCTTTGCTTCCTGTTTGCCAGCCAGTTCTCTATCCACATCAATACTGAACCCCCAATGCCGAGTGCTTTAACCACAAACGTCAACAAAACAAAATGGTTGTTGTGATTTTTTTTTCTATCCTCCCAATAACAATAACCAGGAGATGAAAACAAGTTACAAAATAAAACACACCGCACATACTGTAACTTGGAATGCTGGAGGAAATGTTGACATATGCAGAATCGCTCTACGAAATAGTCTCGCTTTAAAGTGTTCAGGAAAGATTTACGAGCATGTCGCCAGGACTGGAGGGTCTGAGCTATAGGGAGAGGTTGAGTAGGATGGGTCCCTATTCCGGGGAGTGCAGGAGGATCTGTCTTATACAATCATTAGAGGAATAAAACGGCTAGCAAATTTCATAGCAAAAGGTTTTGAGTTTTGAAGCAGGGAGATTCCACTGCAGTTGTATGGGGTCTTGGTGAGACCACGCCTGGAGTTTTGCGTACAGTTTTGGTCTCCTAATCTGAGGAAGGACATTCTTGCCGTAGAGGATTTGAGTCTAGGAGCAGGGAGGTTCTACTGCAGTTGTACAGAGTCTTGGTGAGACCACACCTGGAGTATTGCGTACAGTTTTGGTCTCCTAATCTGAGGAAAGACATTCTTGCCATAGAGGATTTGAGTCTAGGAGCAGGGAGGTGCTTCTGCAGTTGTACAGAGTCTTGGTGAGACCACACCTGGAGTATTGCGTACAGTTTTGGTCTCCTAATCTGAGGAAAGACATTCTTGCCTTAGAGGGTTTGAGTCTAGGAGCAGGGAGGTTCTACTGCAGTTGCACAGGTCTTGGTGAGACCAGACCTGGAGTATTGCGTACAGGTTTTGGTCTCCAAATCTGAGGAAGGACATTCTTGCCATAGAGGGAGTACAGAGAAGGTTCACCAGACTGATTCCTGGGATGTGAGGACTGTCTTATGAAGAAAGACTGGATAGATTTGGTTATACTCTCTAGAATTTAGGAGATTGAGAGGGGATCTTATAGAAACGTACAACATTCTTAAGGGGTTGGACAGGCTAGATGCAGGAAGATTGCTCCCGATGTTGGGGAAGTCCAGAATAAGGGATCACAGCTTAAGGATAAGGGGGAAATCCTTTAAAACTGAGATGAGAAGAACTTTTTTCACACAGAGAGTGGTGAATCTCTGGAACTCTCTGCCACAGAGGGTAGTTGAGGCTACACAGTTCATTGGCTATATTAAGAGGGAGTTAGATGTGGCCTTGTGGCTAAGGGGATCAGGGGGTATGGAGAGAAGGCAGGTACGGGATACTGAGTTGGATGATCAGCCATGATCATATTGAATGGCGAATGGTGCTGGCTCGAAGGCCGAATGGCCTCTACTCCTGCTCCTATTGTCTATGTTTCTATGTCAGGTGAGCAGTTTGGGAGTCATTTGTGCGTCTCTAGTTATTGATACGCCACTGTATTTAGACAGGCCTGTTGTACTCAGACATGGAAGGTACACGATGTAGACATGTGGTCTGTAGAATGTGTTATGTATCAGTAATACATATCGATGATTATGCTGCTAGCGTTAGTTAATAGTTAATTTGCAGGAAAAGAGAAAGAGTCCTCGCGTGCAATAACAGCCCATCGCGGACACTTTTATTCGATGCTATTATTTTTTTGTTTTGTTTATTTTATTAGAAGTTAATACAGTACAAAACAGTACAGTGGAACCTAATTTTAGGTGCCAACTATGTAATACCGTAATCCATTCTATGTACAACCTCTAGTTTTATGTTATTACTAGACCAAGTGCAGACCCGTTGGTCTGCTCCCCCAATGTGTGATCCCCCAACCCAATATTCCACCATGCACCCGTCTCCTCCAGTGGAACTGAAGCCGTTCCCAAAAGTAAGATTCCAGCATTGCCCTGCCTCCCTCAGCAGTGGATTTAAAAAAAAATCCAATGGCACCTGCCCCTGCCTGCTGCAGCAGTGAAAAGTTCAGAATGTTCCTGTCTTGCAACTTTGTTTCGAAGTGTGTTGGAAGCTGACATGTAAATGGAGAAGCCTGTTTATTTTTGAAATACTTGGGGTGGGTGGGGGGTGGGGGGAGAAGGATTTGATTAAAAACATGTACTTCAACACGACGAAATGAAATGAGGAGCGGATACTTAGAAAGAAAAGCGAAATCTCTACCGAAATGGAAAATATCTCGGAGATTGAGCGTCTAGATTGGGCGTGGCAATGAATCAAAGAAAATGCAGCCGGCAGCCGTACATGCAAATGAATCCATTCCGATTGGGCATCTGCGAGCATCGGCCATTCCGATTGGACATCTGCGAGTATCGGGCACGAATCAAAAGGCAGAAAGGGATCCGGACAGCAGCCGGACGGATAGCCCCAGAGTTTTATAGATAAACTAGACCAAGTGCAGACCCGTTGATGGTGTGATTCCCCCAACCTAATATTCCACCATGCACCCGTCTCCTCCAATGGAACTGAAGCCGTTGCCAAATGTAAGTTTCCAGCACTCCCCTGCCTCCCTCAATTGCACCTCCCCTGCCTGCTGCAGCAGTGAAACGTTCAGTGTTCCTGTCTTGCAACTTTGTTTCGAAGTGTGTTGGAAGCTGATAGGAAGGAGCAGCCGTCAACGAATCAAAAGGCAGGAAGGGATCCGTACTGCAGGCGGACGGATTTGAGTTTTATATATTAATAGATAGATAGATAATAATTTTATTTATAGAGCACTTTAAAAACAAACATAGCTGCAATAAAGTGCTGTACATCACTAATCGTTGACAAAAAAGTTAACACACACCAAAAATAACAACCAAAAGAAATAGTAGGAAAAGACATGTAAAATAAAGGAACATTAAAAACACCACAAACAGAAGCAAAGCCTCAGGCATGGTCAAAAGCCAGGGAGTACAAATGTGTTTTAACACTGGATTTGAAGATGGACAGTGAGGGGGCCTGTCTGATGTGCAACGGCAGGGTGTTCCAGAGTGCCGGAGCAGCAACAGAGAAGGCTCTATCCCCTCTGAGCCTCCGACTAGACCTCGGTACCTCCAGGAGCAGCTGACCTGAAGGACCGGGCAGGAGCGTATTGGTGGAGCAGCTCAGAGAGGTAAGGCGGGGCGAGCCCATTCAGAGATTTAAAAACAAATAACAGCATCTTAAAAAGAACTGGAAAGTGCACCAGGAGCCAGTGTAGGGAGGTCAGAATTGGCGATATGTGCTCCCTCTTTCGAGTCCCTGTTAAAAGGCGAGCAGCAGCATTCTGAACCAACTGGAGACGAGCCAGTGAAGAACGAGCAACACCAAAATAGAGCGCGTTACAGTAATCCAGCCTAGATGTAATAAAGGCATGGATTACTGTTTCAAAATGCTGCCGCTCGAGAATGGGCTTCACCTTTGCCAGCTTCCTTAGGTGAAAGAAGCTGGACTTAACCACCGCGCATATTTGGCGATCTAATTTAAAGGCACTGTCCATCCTAAAACCCAGGTTCAAAACTGTTAGCTTCACGTACCTTGACAATGGACCTAAATCAACAAATGGAGGTTCACGGCAGCCATTGGGATCAAATAAAATCACCTCTGTCTTCTCTTCATTAAATCCTAGAAAGTAAGAAAGTTATGAGAAGGAAGTAAGCAAGACAAGAAAAAGAAAACAATAGCAAGAGGAACAAGTGGAAAAATAGATGGTAGAGAGTAGAAAAACGTGAAGTGTGTATATATATAAAAAAGAAAAAAGAAAAAGAAAAAGTGGAAAGTAGAAATAGAGGAGAAGGCCCCTTAAAAGAGAATTTTTCAAATCTGTATTCGGAGATGTAGATCTATCCACGTCATAGACATAGAAACATAGACAATAGGTGCAGGAGTAGAGGCCATTCGGCGCTTCGAGCCTGCACCATTCGCCATTCAATATGATCATGGCTGATCATCCAACTCAGTATCCCGTACCTGCCTTCTCTCCATACCCCCTGATCCCCTTAGCCACAAGGGCCACATCTACCTCCCTCCTAAATATAGCCAATGAACTGTGTGGCCTCGACTACCCTCTGTGGCAGAGAGTTCCAGAGATTCACCACTCTCTGTGTGAAAAAAGTTCTTCTCATCTCGGTTTTATATGATTTCCCCCTTATCCTTAAGCTGTGACCCCCTTGTCCTGGACTTCCCCAACATCGGGAGCAATCTTCCTGCATCTAGCCTGTCCAACCCCTTAAGAATTTTGTAAGTTTCTATAAGATCCCCTCTCAATCTCATAAATTCTAGAGAGTATAAACCAAGTCTATCCAGTCTTTCTTCATAAGACAGTCCTGACATCCCAGGAATCAGTCTGGTGAACCTTCTCTGTACTCCCTCTATGGCAATAATGTCCTTCCTCAGATTTGGAGACCAAAACTGTACGCAATACTCCAGGTGTGGTCTCACCAAGACCCTGTACAACTGCAGTAGAACCTCCCTGCTCCTAGACTCAAATCCTCTATGGCAAGAATGTCCTTCCTCAGATTAGGGGACCAAAACTATACACAATACTCCAGGTGTGGTCTCGCCAAGACCCTGTACACAGAGAGTGGTGAGTCTCTGGAACTCTCTGCCGCAGAGGGTAGTCGAGGCCAGTTCATTGGCTATATTTAAGAGGGAGTTAGATGTGGCCCTTGTGGCTAAGGGGATCAGGGGGTATGGAGAGAAGGCAGGTACAGGATACTGAGTTGGATGATCAGCCATGATCATATTGAATGGCGAATGGTGCAGGCTCTATTCAGTCATGAACTGAGATCAGCAATCTTTACGGTACCGCTGCATCACATCAATTCATCTATTAGTCGGAGTCTCATTTCTTCAAGGCGAGCTATGTCCATCATATTCCTAATCCACATTTTAACAGTTGGTGTGGTTGTATTTTTCCAAAATTTAAGTATCAATTTCTTTCCAATTATTAACACATAATTAAAAAAACCATTTTGGTCTTTATTTAAATTGGTATCGTCTCCTATTATTCCAAATATAATCCATTCCGTTTTGGGTTCTATTCTTGACTTGAAAAGCTTTGTAAATATATCAAATATATCGCTCCAAAATGTATTCAACTTTGTACATCCTACAAATGAATGTGTTATATTAGCGTTTTGAAACAAACATTTATCGCATCTGGGAGAGACGTTTGGATAAAATGTATTCAACCTCGTTTTTGAATAATATAGTCTATGTAATAATTTGAATTGAATTTAAATTATGTCTTGCATTAATAGAACAGTCATGTGTATTCATCAAATACTTTTCCCATCTATCCTTCGAGATCTTTATCATTAGCTCATGTTCCCAATCTTCCCTTAATGCTTCTGTTGAGGGTGATTCTCTATTTAATATATTATTATAAAAGTATGATATTAATTTTTGTGAATCAGCCTTAATATTCATTGCTTCTTCTAAAGGGTCTAAAAATATAGTTTGAAATCTATGTGTATATTTCTTTATAAAGTCACATACCTGTATATATTTAAAATATTGATTATCCTTCAATTTAAATTTTAATTTTAATTGTTGAAATGATAACAGTTTGCCCACTTCATACGATGCAATTATTTTAACGGACATTTTAGGTGTACTTGCAATAGGGACCGTCACGCCCGGTTTATATTGCAGATGGAGTTTAATGCTGATAAGTGTGAGGTGCTACACCTTGGCAGGACAAATCAAAATAGGACGTACATGGTAAATGGTAGGGAATTGAAGAATACAGTTGAACTGAGGGATCTGGGAATAACCGTGCATAGTTCCCTGAAGGTGGAATCTCCTATAGATAGGGTGGTAAAGGAAGCTTTTGGTATGCTAGCCTTTATAAATCAGAGCATTGAGTATAGAAGCTGGGATGTCATGTTAAAATTGTACAAGGCATTGGTGAGACCAAATCTGGAGTATGGTGTACAATGTGGTCGCCCAATTATAGGAAGGATGTCAACAAAATAGAGAGAGTACAGAGGAGATTTACTAGAATGTTGCCTGGGTTTCAACAACTAAGTTACAGAGATAGGTTGAATACGTTAGGTCTTTATTCTCTGGAGCGCAGAAAGTTAAGGGGGGACTTGATAGAGGTCTTTAAAATGATGAAAGGGATAGACAGAGTTGATGTGGACAACCTTTTCCCTTTGAGAACAGGGAAGATTCAAACAAGAGGACATGACTTCAGAATTAAGGGACAGAAGTTTAGGGGTAACATGAGGGGGAACTTCTTTACTCAGAGAGTGGTAGTGGTGTGGAATGAGCTTCCAGTGGAAGTGGTGGGGGCAGGTTCGTTGGTATCATTTAAAAATAAATTGGATAGGTATATGGATGAGAAGGGAAAGGAGGATTATAGAAACATAGAAACATGGAAATTAGGTGCAGGAGTAGAGGCCATTCGGCCATTCGAGCCTGCACCATTCACCATTCAATATGATCATGGCTGATCATCCAACTCGGTATCCCGTACCTGCCTTCTCTCCACCCCCTTAGACACAAGGGCCACATCTAACTCCCTCTAAAATATAGCCAATGAACTGTGGCCTCGACTACCCTCTGTGGCAGAGAGTTCCAGAGATTCACCACTCTCTGTGTGAAAAAAGTTCTTCTCATCTCGGTTTAAAAGGATTTCCCCCTTATCCTTAAGCTGTGACCCCTTGTCCTGGACTTCCCCAACATCAGGAGCAATCTTCCTGCATCTAGCCTGTCCAACCCCTTAAGAATTCGGTAAGTTTCTATAAGATCCCCTCTCAATCTCCTAAATTCTAGACAGTATAAACCAAGTCTATCCAGTCTTTCTTCATAAGACATTCCTGACATCCCAGGAATCAGTCTGGTGAACCTTCTCTGCACTCCCTCTATGGCAATAATGTCCTTCCTCAGATTTGGAGACCAAAACTGTATGCAATACTCCAGGTGTGGTCTCACCAAGACCCTGTACAACTGCAGTAGAACCTCCCTGCTCCTATACTCAAATCCTTTTGCTATGAAAGCTAACATACCATTGGCTTTCTTCACTGCCTGCTGCACCTGCATGCCTACTTTCAATGACTGGTGTACCATGACACCCAGGTATCGCTGCATCTCCCCCTTTCCCAATCGTCCAACATTTAGATAATAGTCTGCTTTCCTGTTTTTGCCACCAATATGGATAACCTCACATTTATCCACATTGTACTGCATCTGCCAAACATTTGCCCACTCACCCAGCCTATCCAAGTCACCTTGCAGTCTCCTAGCATCCTCCTCACAGCGCATTGAGTATAGAAGCTGGGATGTAATGTTAAAATTGTACAAGGCATTGGTGAGACCAAATCTGTAGTATGGTGTACAATTTTGGTCGCCCAATTATAGGAAGGATGTAAACTAAATAGAGAGAGTACAGAGGAGATTTACTAGAATGTTGCCTGGGTTTCAACAACTAAGTTACAGAGATAGGTTGAATAAGTTAGGTCTTTATTCTCTGGAGCGCAGAAGGTTAAGGGGGGACTTGATAGAGGTCTTTAAAATGATGAGAGGGATAGACAGAGTTGATGTGGACAAGCTTTTCCCTTTGAGAATAGGGAAGATTCAAACAAGAGGACATGACTTCAGAATTAAAGGACAGAAGTTTAGGGGTAATATGAGGGGGAACTTCTTTACTCAGAGAGTGGTAGCGGTGTGGAATGAGCTTCCAGTGGAAGTGGTGGAGGCAGGTTCATTGGTATCATTTAAAAATAAATTGGATAGGCATATGGATGAGAAGGGAATGGAGGGTTATGGTATGAGTGCAGGCAGGTGGGACTAAGGGGAAAAAGTTGTTCGGCACGGACTTGTAGGGCCGAGATGGCCTGTTTCTGTGCTGTAATTGTTATATGGTTATATTAACAAAAACACAGAACATTCAGTTCATTTATGGAACAGTTTCCGCTGTGTAAATTAACCACAAACGTCTACAAAACAATGTAGGCTGTCCTGATTTTTTTTTCTATTCCTCACAATAATAATAACCACGGAGATAAAAACATAGAAACATAGAAAATAGGTGCAGGAGTAGAGGCCATTCGGCCCTTCGAGCCTGCACCATTCAAGATTCAAGATACAAGATACAATTTAATTGTCATTTGGACCCCTTGAGGTCCAAGCGAAATGCTGTTTCTGCAGCCATACATTACAAACAAATAGACCCAAGACACAACATGATTTACATAAACATCCATCACATCGCTGATGGAAGGCCAAAAAAACATCTCTCCACTGCACTCCCACCCCCCCCCCCCCCCCTCCGATGTCAGAGTCAAAGTCAAAGCCCCCGGCTGGCGATGGCGATTGTCCCGCGGCCATTAAAGCCACGCCGTGTGATGCAAGGTCGCACACCGGGTTCTTGATGTTGGAGCCCCCGGCGTGCGCTCGCAGAGTCCCGCGGCCATTCCAAACCGCGCGGGGCGGTGCTGTAAGGCCCCGCTCCAGGAGCTCTTCAACCCCGCAACTCGGGCGGGAGAAGTCGCCGTTGCAGGAGCCCTGTAAAGCGGTCTCCCTCCAGGGACCCGCGGGCTCCCGGTGCCTCCATCACCAGACCCGCAGTTGCAGCCTCTGAATCTCCGGAGGTCGGGCCGCAGCAGCAGCAGCAGCGCTCCACCATCGCTCCACCCGCTCTGGACTCGGCCAGCTCCGCGACGGTGAGGTGTGTCGTCGGCACCAGAGTCCCCGGTCTCTTCCTGTTGGAGGCCGCTCCTCGTAGCAGCCCCAACGACAACGGAGACCCGACAAAGAAAAGGTCGGGTCTCTCGTGCAGGGAGAGATTTAAATTACCCCCTCCCTCCCACCCCACCCCCACCCCCACCCCCACCCCCACCCCCCCCCACACACAAACACCCCGACAAAAAATAACAAAAACTACATAGAAACATAGACAAAAAAAAATAAAAACGCAGACGGACTGCAGATGCTGACGAGAGTCGCGCCGGCTACCGGACATTGTTTCAATCTCCTAAATTCTAGAGAGTATAAACCAAGTCTATCCAGTCTTTCTTCAAAAGACAGTCCTGACATCCCAGGAATCAGTCTGGTGAACCGTCTCTGCACTCCCTCTATGGCAATAATGTCCTTCCTCAGATTAGGAGACCAAAACTGTACGTAATACTCCAGGTGTGGTCTCACCAAGACCCTGTACAACTGCAGTAGAACCTCCCTGCTCCTAGACTCAAATCCTTTTACTATGACACATGACAATAAACTTTCTTGAATCTGGGAGTTGGGATGTAATGTTAAAATTGTACAAGGCATTGGTGAGGCCAATTCTGGAGTATGGTGTACATTTCTGGTTGCCTAATTATAGGAAGGATGTCAACAAAATAGAGAGAGTACAGAGGAGATTTACTAGAATGTTGCCTGGGTTTCAGCAACTAAGTTACAGAGAAAAGTTGAACAAGTTAGGTCACAGAGAGAGAGGGCGGGAGAGGGGAGTCAAGTGTCTGTTGCATACTTGACTTTGTATCCCCGACACTCTCGCCGGCTGGTGATCAGTAAAGCTTGAGTTGGTTTACTGAACCCATTGTGTGTTGTTGTCTGTTTTTAAGAAGCGAACTTTAACAGTGAGAGGGGGGAGAGAGAGGGGAGGGAGAGGGGAGAGAGGAGTCAAGTGTCTGTTGCATACTTGACTTTGTATCCCCTAACACTCTCGCCGGCTGGTGATCAGTAAAGCTTGAGTTGGTTTACCGAACCCATTGTTTCAGCAGAGAAAGGTTGAACAAGTTAGGGCTTTATTCTTTGGAGCGCAGAAGGTTAAGGGGGGACTTGATAGAGGTCTTTAAAACGATGAGAGGGATAGACAGAGTTGATGTGGATAAGTCTACTGCAGTTGTACAGGGTCTTGGTGAGACCACACCTGGAGTATTGCGTACAGTTTTGGTCTCCAAATCTGAGGAAGGACATTATTGCCATAGAGGGAGTGCAGAGACGGTTCACCAGACTGATTCCTGGGATGTCAGGACTGTCTTATGAAGAAAGACTGGATAGACTTAGTTTATACTCTATTTAGGAGTTTAGGACTTTAGGAGGGCACATCATCCGAGGACGTACACTCCATTGAGTATAAATGGGGATCCTGTGGATAGGGTGAACTGTTTTAAATATCTGGGAGTCCACATCTCTGAGGATATGACATGGTCATCACACGCCTCAGCACTGGTGAGTAAGGCAAGGCAGCGCCTTTACCACCTCAGGCAATTGAGGGAATTCAGAGTGTCTCCGAGGATCCTCCAGTGCTTCTACGCAGCGGCAGTGGAAAGCATCTTGTCCGGGAACATTACCATCTGGTTCGGGAATTGCTCTGCCAAGGACAAGAAGGCTCTGCAGAGAGTAGTGCGTTCGGCCGAACGCACTATGGGAACTCCACTCACCCCCCTGCAGGAACTATACAACAGGAGGTGCAACTCCAGAGCAAACAAAATCATGAGAGACCTCTTCCACCCCTGCAACGGACTGTTCCAGCCGCTACGGTCAGGCAAACGCCTCCGTTGCCATGCAGTGAGAACGGAGAGGTTGAGAAGGAGTTTCTTCCCAGAGGCAATTCGGACTGTAAACGCCTTTCTCACCAGGGACTAACTGTACAGAACGTTTTTCCTTCTATTATTTATTATGTAAAATAATATGTGTGTTATGATTGTGTTTATAATTTGTTTGGTTGTTTTGTAGTTCCGCCAGCATTGCCACTTTCATTTCACTGCACATCTCGTATGTGTATGTGACAAATAAACTTGACTTGACTTGACTTGACTTGACTACTCTCTAGAATTTAGGAGATTGAGGGGGGATCTTATAGAAACTTACAAAATTCTTAAGGGGTTGGACAGGCTAGATGCAGGAAGATTGTTCCCGATGTTAGGGAAGTCCAGGACAAGGGGTCACAGCTTAAGGATAAGGGGAAATCCTTTAAAACCGAGATGAGAAGAACTTTTTTCACACAGAGAGTGGTGAATCTCTGGAACTCTCTGCCACAGAGGGTAGTTGAGGCCAGTTCATTGGCTATATTTAAGAGGGAGTTAGATGTGGCCCTTGTGGCTAAGGGGATCAGGGGATATGGAGAGAAGGCAGGTACGGGATACTGAGTTGGATGATCAGCCATGATCATATTGAATGGCGGTGCAGGCTCGAAGGGCCGAATGGCCTACTCCTGCACCTAATTTCTATGTTTCTTTGTAAGCTTTTCCCACTGAGAGTAGGGAAGATTCAAACAAGGGGACATGACTTGAGAATGAAGGGAGGAGTAACATGAGGGGGAACTTCTTTACTCAGAGAGTGGTAGCTGTGTGGAATGACCTTCCAGTGAAGGTGGTGGAGGCAGGTTTGTTTTTATCATTTAAAAATAAATTGGATAGTTATATGGACGGGAAAGGAATGGAGGGTTATGGTCTGAGCGCAGGTAGATGGGACTAGGGGAGAATATGTGTTCGGCACGGACTAGAAGGGCCAAGATGGCCTGTTTCCGTGCTGTAATTGTTATATGGTTATAAGTATGTGATAACTGGAAATTTCTTGAAGTTTTCAAGTTACTTGCCAAATATAACCCAGTTGCTAATAACAATTACAGCACGGAAACAGGCCATCTCGGCCCTACAAGTCCGTGCCGAACAACTTTTTTTCCCCTTAGTCCCACCAGCCTGCACTCATACCATAACCCTCCATTCCCTTCTCATCCATATGCCTATCCAATTTATTTTTAAATGATACCAACAAACCTGCCTCCACCACTTCCACTGGAAGCTCATTCCACACCGCTACCACTCTCTGAGTAAAGAAGTTCACCCTCATATTCCCCCTAAACTTCTGTCCCTTAATTCTGAAGTCATGTCCTCTTGTTGGAATCTTCCCTATTCTCAATGGGAAAAGCTTGTCCACATCAACTCTGTCTATCCCTCCCATCATTTTAAAGACCTCTATCAAGTCCCCCCTTAACCTTCTGCGCTCCAGAGAAATAAAGACCTAACTTATTCAACCTATCTCTGTAACGAATATCGTTCAACGAATTTTAACTGCCAATGGGACTAGGGGAGAATATGTGTTCGGCACGGACTAGAAGGGCCGAGTGGCCTGTTTCTGTGCTGTAATTGTTATATGGTGATATTTTTTGAACTTGAATTAGGTGTCAAATTAAACTTATTTTTTATGTTTTATCTGATGGGATAAATTGCAGACTTTTTTATAGAAATCTATATATACATGAATGAATAAACAGAGCAAGTGCAAATAACAGATAATGGGTTATTAATGTTCAGAGCTTTGTCCGAGCAAGTTTGATAACCTGATGGTTTTGGGGAAAGGAGGTTCTACTGCAGTTGTGGCGGGAACATTGTGTGTTGACGTCACTGGGCCTCGCCCACTCGTGCTGTTGGTGACGACACCGACATATTCAAACCATTCAGACAACCCCGACAGTGGGAAAGGCAACACAACATTGGCAGGTGGGTGTGTGGGGGGGAGGGGAGGGAGCGCCCACTGTTGGGGTTCGTGCGAGGGAGAGGCGGGAGGAGGGGGGCAGAGAAAAGTGGGGGAGAGGGAGAGAGGGAGAAAGGGGCAGGGGAGAGAGGGAGAAAGAGAAGGGGAGAGGGAGAGGGGGAAAGAGAGGGGGAGAGGGGAGAGAGGGGGAGAGGGGAGGGGAGAAAGAAAGGGGCAGGGGAGAGAGGGAGAAGGAGAGAGGGGAGGGGAGAGAGGGAGAAAGAGGTGGAGAGGAGAGAGGGAGAGAGAGAGGGGAGAGGGGGAAAGGGGCAGGGGAGAGAGGGAGAAAGAGAGGGGGAGAGGGGAGGGGAGAAAGAGAGGGGGAGAGGGGAGAGAGGGGGAGAGGGGAGGGGAGACAGGGAGAAAGAGAGGGGGGGAGGGAGAAAGAAAGGGGCAGGGGAGAGAGGGAGAAAGAGAAGGGGAGAGGGGAGGTGAGAGAGGGAGAGAGAGAGGGGGATAGGGGAGGGGAGAAAGAGAGGGGGAGAGGGGAGAGGGAGAAAGAGAGGGGGAGAGGGGAGAGGGAGAAAGAGGGGGTGAGAGGAGAGGGGGAGAAGAGAGGGGGAGAGGGGAGAGGGAGAAAGAGAGGGGGAGAGGGAGAGGGAGAAAGAGAGGGGGAGAGGGAGAGGGAGAAAGAGAGGGGGAGAGGAGAGAGGGAGAAAGAGAGGGGGAGAGGGGAGGGGAGAGAGGGAGAAAGAGAGGGGGAGGGGAGGGAGCGCCCACTGTTGGGGTTCGTGTGAGGGAGAGGCGGGAGGGGGCAGAGAAAAGTGGGGGAGAGGGAAAGAGGGGTGGGGAGAGGTGGAGAGAGTGGTGGGGGGTGAAGAGGGAGAGAGGTGGAGGGAGAGATTGGGATGGGGAGGAGAGGGGAAGGGGGGTAGAGAAAAGTGAGGGGGTGGAAGGGGAGAGATGGAGAGAGAGATTGCAGGGGGGGAGAAGAGGAGGGGGAGGAGATTGGGGATGGGGGAGGAAGGGGTAGAGAAAAGTGCGGGGGGGGTAGGAGGGAGGGGGGTAGTGAGGCAGAGGGTAGATGGGGCCGGTTAACGGACATTGAACCATTGAGTGAGTGTGCGGGTAACGGGTACAATTGAGGGTGAGGGTGAGGGTGGGCGGGAGTGAGCATCGACAGTTGGTCCGGGGCGGGGGCGGGAATGTTGTGGAATGTGCGCGGGGAACAAACGACGGTCGATGAAACATTATTGATCTGTATCTATGGTGTTTGGCGGGACCGGCGTTGACCGGGGGGGAGATGAGTTGATCGGGTAGTGTGTGAGGCAACACGTGTTGGGGATCTCGCTCCGTCGGGGCTTCACGGACCCGACACACACGTTCCCAGCGGTGAACAGCGGCTCCATTGAAGCCATAGGCGGCCATCTTAACTACTGGCAGTCTCACATTGAAGTCAATGGGTGGCGGCCATCTTAACTACTGGCAGTCTCACATTGAAGTCAATGGGTGGCGGCCATCTTAACTACTGGCAGTCTCACTGGTTATAAGTATGTGATAACTGTGGAAATTTCTTGAAGTTTTCAAGTTACTTGCCAAATATAACCCAGTTGCTAATAACAATTACAGCACGGAAACAGGCCATCTCGGCCCTACAAGTCCGTGCCGAACAACTTTTTTCCCCCTTAGTCCCACCAGCCTGCACTCATACCATAACCCTCCATTCCCTTCTCATCTATATGCCTATCCAATTTATTTTTAAATGATACCAACAAACCTGCCTCCACCACTTCCACTGGAAGCTCATTCCACACCGCTACCACTCTCTGAGTAAAGAAGTTCCCCCTCATATTCCCCCTAAACTTCTGTCCCTTAATTCTGAAGTCATGTCCTCTTGTTGGAATCTTCCCTATTCTCAAAGGGAAAAGCTTGTCCACATCAACTCTGTCTATCCCTCCCATCATTTTAAAGACCTCTATCAAGTGCCCCCTTAACCTTCTGCGCTCCTGAGAATAAAGACCTAACTTATTCAACCTATCTCTGTAACGAATATCTTTCAACGAATTTTACTTCGGAGTCACGTGAGTGACTTCGTGAAGAAGCCCGCTCAGGGCGCAGGTGCGGCATTACGCCAGCAAGTGCAACAGCGGCGGCAGCTGGAGTCAGGCTCTCCAGCTGCACTTTAAAAGCGCACTTTCAGGTAAGTGAAGGGTGCGTTGGGAACGGAGCGAGTAGGAGTTGGTTTTGTTTTGGAAACATGTCCCAACGTAAGAAACTCGCGACTAGAGCTGCCCGAGCTTTAACTCCGCCAGAGGAGTCTATTCCAGCGGGGCAGCAGCCAGCGGCACTACCGCTGGAACAGCGGTTTGAAATTCCTCAGACCGAGCCGGGCCCAGTCACGCCAGAGCCTACACGGCGGGCTGGGAAAGCCACCCGTAAGACAAACCGGCCGGTCGATTCCGATTCGTCGGAGGAGGACGTGTCCACCCCGAAGCGGGGGAGAGACAGCCGCTTAAGCTGCATCCAGCAGCTGTTGGAGGGGATGGTTTACCGGGAGCAGCAGCGCTCTCGGTCAGACAGGACAGGCGCCCCCTCCATGGTGCTGAGTCCGGCACCCCCCTTTGCGACCTCGGACCAGGACTGGGAGGTCAGCATTGGTGACCAGGAGCAGGCTGGTCTGAATATGGGGCAGGCGGAAGGTACCGAGAAAGAGCAGGGTGTGCAGGAAGAGCTGCTAGGGGTCGTAACCCGATTTGTTGCTACCCCACGGGTTGGAGCACCACTGCAGCCTAGAATGGCTGCAAGTATAAATCATCTCTCCAACAAGCCACTGCAGGAGAAGGTGCTCGCCAAGTGCTGGACGAGCACATCGCCCCGGATAACTGTGAGGCCCTGAAGGTCAAGAGCCTCAACCCTCAGATATGGGGTAACGTGGGTGGACCTATTCGAACTCAGGAGGTCAAACTCCAGCGCGTACTTCGCCTCCTGACGGCGGCGATAACAGCATACGCACGGGGAGTCGAGACCACAGAAATGACAGCTCACCAACAGGATGTCTTGGCGCTCATGTGCACGACGCAATACGAGCTGAACAATCTCAGGAGAGATAACATTAGGCCGGCACTGAATCCTAAATTTGCAGGATTGTGCAAAGCTCCCACTGTAGAGACCGACTCATTTCTTTTTGGGAAAGACTTAAATAAGCAACTCAAAGAAATGGAGGAGGCTTCAAAAACCTTTAGCCTCATGAGGGCAACACCGCCAGCACCTATACCGAAGCTCTTCATAACACCAAGGCGGCAGCACACCGCTGCATCCACCAGTCGGCATCCTCCATATGCGACTGGTCAAAGCTTGGGGCCGCACTATCCCCAGAAACCTTTTTAGGTCAGGGCCTGCAGCGGACCCCTGGAAAATGCGCCTCCCCCCAACATCGCCAGCTCGTCGACAGAGAACATCCAAAAAGAGAAAACCTCAACCCCGCCAATAACCATGGAGGTAGGTGGATCTGGTTTCCTACCCGCATATTGTGAATAAGGGTGAATTACTAACAGGGGGAAGGTTACACTTATTTAAAAAAGCATGGGGGAGGATCACAGATGATAAATATATACTTAATAGTATTCAAGGTTATAAAATAGAGTTTATTTCGAATATACCGCCAGTTCAACACATGCCTGAGAGGACATTTGTACTCTCCAACAAACAACAACTGAGGGACAAGCTGAACTGGTAAGGCTTATAAACAAAGGGGTCATAGGAAAAACTATTCATGAGCCCTTGGAATTTGTTTCCAACATATTTACTAGATGTAAAAAGGATGGTGGATGTCGCATCATCATTGACTTGACATCCTTGAATGTATTTGTTAAGTATATACATTTCAAAATGGAAACATTTGCGACTGCTAGACAATTGATTTTCAAAGGATACTATATGGCCAGCATCGATCTCAAAGATGCTTGGTATCTAGTACCGATACATAAAGATTATAGCAGATATCTTAAATTTATCTGGATGGGGGAGCTTTGGCAGTATAAAGCACTGCCTAATGGGCTTACTTCAGCTCCAAGACTATTCACTAAAATATTGAAGCCAGCCATGGCAATGTTAAGGAAACAAAACCATATAGTCATGGCATATTTGGACGACATCCTCATAGTTGGGAAAACTATGGAATTGGCTGTAGCAGCAGTATCAGCTACAAAACAGCTCCTAGAGACTCTAGGCTTTGTCTTACATCCAGATAAATCCAAGTTAAATCCATCCACAATTATGGACTATTTGGGGTTCACAATTAACTCAGTCCAAATGACGATTACCATGCCAAGGGAAAAAATGATTGCATTAACACAATCATGTAAAAACTTAAAAATAAAGAAAAGGCCAACTATTCGACAAGTGGCAGCAGTAATTGGCAAAATGGTAGCAGCATTTCCAGCTATCCAATTTGGACCTTTGCACTATCAAAATTTGCAAAGAGCAAAGATAACAGCATTAAAATGGCACAAAGGTCATTATGATCGGATCATGACTATACCCCCCTGAAGCAATAGCAGAGCTACAGTGGTGGATTCAATATATTTGGCACGGTTATAGTCCTATAGTTATCACTAATCCTACGTTAGTACTCCAAACCGATGCTAGTGCTCAAGGCTGGGGAGCAACTAACTCCATATCCAGCACAGGTGGTAGATGGACTAACTCAGAATCTTCATTACTATCTACACTGGGCATTAACTCTTTGGAAATGTTGGGCGCCTTTTATGGTTTAAAAGCATATGCGTCTGATATGCGTCACTTGCATGTTAGATTAGAAATAGATAATACAACGGTGGTGGCTTATATTAACCATATGGGCGGCATAAAATCTTTATCATGCGACAAATTGGTTAATATGATTTGGCAATGGTGTGTCGAAAGACATATTTGGCTTTCAGCTACCTATCTACCAGGTAAGCTAAACATAGTGGCGGACACCAGGTCACGGAAATTCAATGATAACATCGAATGGATGTTAAATCCTAAAACATTTGCTAAAATTGTAAAGCAATATGGGAAGCCAGATATAGATTTATTTGCATCAAGACTGAATCACCAACTACCAGTCTATGTCGCGTGGGAACCAGATCCGGAGGCAGCAGCGGTAGACGCTTTTACGTTAGATTGGGGAAAGTTTGTGTTTTATGCTTTTCCCCCCTTCTGCCTCATTAGTCGGGTGCTTCGAAAAATCCAGACGGATTCAGCGTCTGGAGTTTTGGTGGTGCCCGACTGGCCTACACAGCCATGGTTCCCAATTCTCCAGGACATGGTGGTGGAAACACCTATGGTATTCCCCAGTCATCCAGGGTTATTGACTCACCCAGTATCAGGCATCAGCCACCCATGCCACAAAGATATGAATCTCCTGGGTTGCAGATTTTAGACCGACCTTACCTGGATCTGGGGCTATCGGAACAAACCATCGCCACCATGTCAGCATCCCTACGGATATCCACGAAGAGGCAGTACCTAACCTGCATCAGGAAATGGGAAACGTACTGCCAGAAAACCGGGATTGCTTATAAAACAGCCACAGTAGCGGATGTTCTGGAATTCCTGGCAGACTTACATCATCGTGAAGATTTGAGCTACAGTGCCATCAACACGGCACGTAGTGCTCTTTCAAATTACCTCAAACCTGCGGGACATCAGGCCATGGGAGCCCATCCGCTGGTGGTAAAACTGATGAGGGGCATATTTAACAGCAAGCCCCCACCCCTAGATATACAAAAATCTGGGATGTCAGTATTGTACTCACATACCTTCGGGACAGACCACCAGCTAGATCTCTCAGTTTAGAGCAGTTGACTTTAAAAACACTCATGCTCATGGCGCTAGTATCTGCACAGAGGGTCCAGTCCTTACATAAACTTCGACTGGACAACATGGACACTACATCGGATCAGATCACATTCACTATTCAAGGTCTGATAAAACAGTCCAGGCCAGGAACATCCAACACGCTAGTGGCATTCCGGGCATACCCACTAGAGCCACGATTGTGTGTGGTGACCCACATAAATATTTACATAGACACAACCCATAATATCAGAGGAAGTGAGAGAGCCTTATGGGTCAGCCACAGGAAACCACATGGCAGGGTAACAAGTCAAACCATTTCAAGGTGGTTGAAACAGGTTTTGGAAGCTGCTGGAATTAACATTAATCTATTTAAATCTCATTCCACCAGGGCAGCATCCACATCATCGGCAGCCAGAATGGATGTGCCTGTGGACTTAATCCTCAACAAAGCAGGATGGTCACGGGAAGCCACATTCCGAACATTTTATAATAAGCCGTTGGTGGAACCTGATATATTTGCAGTCAGCATTTTAGAAACTGCAAATATTTAATTTAAAGCCCGGGGGAGCTATTTTTCTTTTGTTATTGTTAATAAATACCGTTTTGTTTTCAAAACAGATTCATTGGTTGATTACAATAACACTTCCTTCCTCAAGAGCTTTCGGTAGTGAGTGTATAAAACTGTTACACGGTTTGAAATCACAGAGCTTTGAAATCTTCACGAAGTCACTCACGTGACTCCGAAGTAAAATAGTAAGATTAAACGAGAACTTACCAGTTTGAAGTTTGATCTGTATTTTATGAGGAGTTACGATGAGGGATTACGTGCCCTCCGCTCCCACCCTCATTAGATGGATCAAACCGATAAACTGATGTCTCTTTGTTCTTTACTATGTTACTTCAAATACGTGTCTGTCTGTGATTCCACACCGCTGCTTGGAAGCATGCCGCACCTGCGCCCTGAGCGGGCTTCTTCACGTAATCCCTCATCGTAACTCCTCATAAAATACAGATCAAACTTCAAACTGGTAAGTTCTCGTTTAATCTTACTATTTTAACTGCCAATGGGACTAGGGGAGAATATGTGTTCGGCACGGACTAGAAGGGCCGAGTGGCATGTTTCCGTGCTGTAATTGTTATATGGTGATATTTTTTGAACTTGAATTAGGTATCAAATTAAACTTCTTTTTTATGTTTTATCTGATGGGATAAATTGCAGACTTTTTATAGAAATCTATATATACATGAATGAATAAACAGAGCAAGTGCAAATAACAGATAATGGGTTATTAATGTTCAGAGCTTTGTCCGAGCCAAGTTTGATAACCTGATGGTTTTGGGGAAGGGAGGTTCTACTGCAGTTGTGGCGGGAACATTGTGTGTTGACGTCACTGGGCCTCGCCCACTCGTGCTGTTGGTGACGACACCGACATATTCAAACCATTCAGACAACCCCGACAGTGGGAAAGGCAACACAACATTGACAGGTGGGTGTGTGGGGGGGGAGGGGAGGGAGCGCCCACTGTTGGGGTTCGTGCGAGGGAGAGGCGGGAGGGCAGAGAAAAGTGGGGGAGAGGGAGAGAGGGAGAAAGGGGCAGGGGAGAGAGGGAGAAAGAGAAGGGGAGAGGGAGAGGGGGAAAGAGAGGGGGAGAGGGGAGAGAGGGGGAGAGGGGAGGGGAGAAAGAAAGGGGCAGGGGAGAGAGGGAGAAGGAGAGAGGGGAGGGGAGAGAGGGAGAAAGAGGTGGAGAGGAGAGAGGGAGAGGAGAGAGGGGGAGAGGGGAGAGGGAGAAAGAGAGGGGGAGAGGAGAGAGGGAGAAAGAGGGGGAGAGGAGAGAGGGAGAAAGAGGGGGAGAGGGGAGGGGAGAAAGAGGGGGGGAGGAGAGAGAGGGGGAGAGGGAGAAAGAGAGGGGGAGAGGGGAGGGGAGAAAGAGAGGGGGAGAGGGGAGAGGGAGAAAGAGAGGGGGAGAGGAGAGAGGGAGAAAGAGAGGGGGAGAGGAGAGAGGGGGGGAGGGGAGAGGAAGAAAGAGAGGGGGAGAGGGGAGAGGGAGAAAGAGAGGGGGAGAGGAGAGAGGGAGAAAGAGAGGGGGAGAGGGGAGGGGAGAAAGAGAGGGGGAGAGGGGAGGGGAGAAAGAGGGGGAGAGGGGAGAGGGAGAAAGAGAGGGGGAGAGGGGAGAGGGAGAAAGAGAGGGGGAGATGAGAGAGGGGGAAAGAGAGGGGGAGAGGGGATGGGAGAAAGAGATGGGGAGGAGAGAGAGGGAGAGAGAGAGGTGCGGGGAGAGGAGAGAGGGAGAAAGAGAGGGGGAGAGGGGAGGGGAGAAAGAGAGGGGGAGAGGAGAGAGGGAGAAAGAGAGGGGGAGAGGGGAGGGGAGAAAGAGAGGGGGAGAGGGGAGGGGAGGGAGCGCCCACTGTTGGGGTTCGTGTGAGGGAGAGGCGGGAGGGGGGGCAGAGAAAAGTGGGGGAGAGGGAAAGAGGGGTGGGGAGAGGTGGAGAGAGTGGTGGGGGATGAAGAGGGAGAGAGGTGGAGGGAGAGATTGGGGATGGGGAGGAGAGGGGAAGGGGGGTAGAGAAAAGTGAGGGGGTGGAAGGGGAGAGATGGAGAGAGAGATTGCAGGGGGGGAGAAGAGGAGGGGGAGGAGATTGGGGATGGGGAGGAAGGGGGTAGAGAAAAGTGCGGGGGGGGTAGGAGGGAGGGGGGTAGTGAGGCAGAGGGTAGATGGGGCCGGTTAACGGACATTGAACCATTGAGTGAGTGTGCGGGTAACGGGTACAATTGAGGGTGAGGGTGAGGGTGGGCGGGAGTGAGCGTCGACAGTTGGTCCGGGGCGGGGGCGGGAATGTTGTGGAATGTGCGCGGGGAACAAGCGACGGTCGATGAAACATTATTGATCTGTATCTATGGTGTTTGGCGGGACCGGCGTTGACCGGGGGGGAGATGAGTTTATCGGGGAGTGTGTGAGGCAACACGTGTTGGGGATCTCGCTCCGTCGGGGCTTCACGGACCCGACACACACGTTCCCAGCGGTGAACAGCGGCTCCATTGAAGCCATAGGCGGCCATCTTAACTACTGGCAGTCTCACATTGAAGTCAATGGGTGGCGGCCATCTTAACTACTGGCAGTCTCACATTGAAGTCAATGGGAGTGGTCAATGGGTGGCGGCCTTCTTAACTACTGGCAGTCTCACATTGAAGTCAATGGGAGTGGTCAATGGGTGGCGGCCATCTTAACTACTGGCAGTCTCACATTGAAGTCAATGGGAGGCGGCCATTTTAACTACTGGCAGTCTCACATTGAAGTCAATGGGAGTGGTCAATGGGTGGCGGCCATCTTAACTACTGGCAGTCTCACATTGAAGTCAATGGGTGGCGGCCATCTTAACTACTGGCAGTCTCACATTGAAGTCAATGGGAGTGGTCAACGGGTGGCGGCCATCTTAACTACTGGCAGTCTCACATTGAAGTCAATGGGAGTGGTCAGTGGGTGGCGGCCATCTTAAATACTGGCAGTCTCACATTGAAGTCAATGGGTGGCGGCCATTTTAGGAACTGGCAGTCCGGGCGGGCGGGGAGACTCGGGGCTGCTGTGGGGATCGACAACAGCAGATTGACATCCATCCATCGGTGAGTATTTTGCCCGCCGCTCCCCAGTGCACGGCTCTAAACTTGGGGAGAGACTTGGGTTAAATTTCCCCCCATTGCACGTGATTTGCTCTTGTCTTGTCAGCAGCGCATTGAAGTTATTGTTGTGTGTAAATGTGTCCTGGTGATAGTTTGCAGCAGAAATGTCATGTTGAGCAACAGATGCTGCTGTGTTTGTGTTGGTGGAGATTCATGTTGTACACACACTTGTATAAAGTTGCAACCAACACTTAATGTGTTGCTGGAATCAAAGCAAATGCCCCAGTTTGTTTTACACTTACAAAATGGCTGAATGTTCAGGGAACTATCTCACAATGAAACCACCAGCTTGTTATTTCCGGTTTCAATTATTTTTTGCTGCTAAAACTTCCTCAATTGCCAGAGTCAAGGCCTTTCTGAGCCTTCTGTGAGGAGAGTTGCACATTTTTATCACCCTCTGGTCACATTGATCCCAGGAGAAGGTGCAGCAGAAGGATAGTAAGGAGCAATGTTACAACATTTTGAGATTTAAAAAATCAAGTCTGCAATTTATCCCATCATATAAAGCATAAAAATTTGACACTATTGCGTATGTGCGTGGAAATGTGAAATTTGAACAAATCTATTGACCACTGTAGGATAATAATAATAATAATAATATATTTTATTGTCATTGCACATAAGTGCAACGAGATTTAGGTATGCAGCTTCCATCCGACATCATAACTTAAGTAACTACTAAAATTTAGGCTTAGATATTATCTAACGTTTCCGTTCAGGTTTTCTAAGTGGGACAGGGGCATTAGATGTGGCCCTTGTAGCTAAAGAGATCAGGGGGTATGGAGAGAGGGCAGGTACAAGACTCTGTCCTCTGGGAAATATTACAGTAAACTTTCTTGAACTCTTGACTTGGACTCGGCTCTGCGTCTCTCTCTCTCTCCCTCCCTCCCTCTCTGTCGATCACCTACCGATCTTGGTGACGAGGGAAGTCTAGACTCCCTGTGAAGCGAGACGGGCAGCAGACGTACTCCACCCCGCGGAACTTGTCCGACCCGCAGGGGAGCAACATCCCGTAGCTGTGGAGGTCGAGGGTCTCCGCTGTACAAGCCTGGGGGAGAGATGGGGAGAGAGAGAGACGGTGAATGACCGACAGAGTGGTGAATCTCTGGCATTCTCTGCCACAGAGGGTAGTTGAGGCCACACAGTTCATTGGCTATATTTAAGAGGGTTAGATGTGGCCCTTGTGGCTAAAGGGATCAGGGGGTATGGAGAGAAGGCAGGTACAGGATACTGAGTTGGATGATGAGCCATGATCATATTGAATGGCGAATGGTGCAGGCTCGAAGGGCCGAATGGCCTACTCCTATTTTCTATGTAAGAAAGGATACTTAGAGGATTTCAGATTTGCAACACAGAATGCATTTTGTACAAAGTGGTCTGAAGAGGGGTTTCGGCCAAAAACGTTGCCTATTTCCTTCGCTCCATAGATGCTGCTGCACCCGCTGAGTTTCTCCAGCATTTTTGTGTACCATGCATTTTGTACATGTCAGTTCTCATTTTATTATTCAAATGAGTTGGGACTATTGCGTATGTGAGTGAAAATGTGAAATTTGCACAAATCTATTGACCACTGTAGGATAATAATAATAATATATTTTATTGTCATTGCACATAAGTGCAACGAGGTTTAGGTATGCAGCTTCCATCCGACATCATAACTTAAGTAACTATTAAAATTTAGGCTTAGATATTATCTGAATGGTGGCCGATTAGGAAAAGGGGAGATGCAACGAGACCTGGGTGTCATGGTACACCAGTCATGGAAAGTAAGCATGCAGGTGCAGCAGGCAGTGAAGAAAGCCAATGGTATATTAGCATTCATAGCAAAAGGATTTGAGTATAAGAGCAGGGAGGTTCTGCTGCAGTTGTACAGTGTCTTGGTGAAACCACACCTGGAGTTTTGCATACAGTTTTGGGCTCCTAATCTGAGGAAAGACATTCTTGCCATAGAGGGAGTACAGAGAAGGTTCACCAGACTGATTCCTGGGATGTCAGGACTTTCATATGAAGAAAGACTGGATAGACTCGGCTTGTACACGATAGAATTTAGAAGATTATGGGGGGAATCTTTAAAAATTCTTAAGGGGTTGGACAGGCTAGATGCAGGAAGATTATTCCCGATGTTGGGGAAGTCCAGAACTAGGGGGTCACAGTTTAAGGATAAGGGGGAAATCTTTTAGGACCGAGATGAGAAAATCATTTTTTACACAGAGAGTGGTGAATCTGTGGAATTCTCTGCCACAGAAGGTAGTTGAGGCCAGTTCATCGGCTATATTTAAGAGGGAGTTAGATGTGGCCCTTGTGGCTAAAGGGATCAGGGGGTATGGAGAGAAGGCAGGTACAGGATACTGAGTTGGATGACCAACCATGATCATATTGAATTCGCAAGCATTGCCGCTTTTGATTTCACTGCACATCTCGTATGTGTATGTGACGAATAACCATGACTTGACTTGATGCCAAGTTAGGTGCACAAGATTATTTAAGTTTCTGATTAAGATAGAGGGGCGTCACTTTTCCACAGCTGTCCGGGGCGGGGAGAGGGACCCCATCGTTTATGGGCGGGGTGCGGGTCCGCGCTGCCTGGGGCGGGGGAGCAGAGTGGAGGACCCCACCGTCCAGGGCGTGGGAGCAGGGTAGAGACTGCCACAGGCCCCCCTTCCCCCACCCCACCTTACAAAAAGGCATATCAAACTCAAGAGGCCAAGTGTCATATTCCTGCTCCTAATATGTTCATTTAGTGTTCCAAATAAACCTAATTTCCAGTTCTGCCCAGTTCTCCCATCTTATTTCCTGGAAAGATACCTTGCCATTAATGCTGCCTCCATCGTATATTTTGGGGATTTCATTTATTGATAAGACAAGCATGTGTTGGAGGGACTGAATCAGTCTAGATCCAAAACGTCTTTGGTCTCCTCATCTGAGGAAAGACATCCTTGCCATAGAGAGAGTACAGAGAAGGTTCACCAGTCTGATTCCTGGGATGGCAGGACTTTCATATGAAGAAAGACTGGATAGACTCGGCTTGTACTCGCTAGAATTTAGAAGATTGAGGGGGGTTCTTATAGAAACTTACAAAATTCTTAAGGGGTTGGACATGCTAGATGCAGGAAGATTGTTCCCGATGTTGGGGAAGTCCAGAACAAGGGGCCGCACACACAGTTTAAGGATAAGGGGGAAATCTTTTTAGGACCGAGATGAGAAAAACATTTGTTTTTTGCACACACTGACAGTGGTGAATCTGTGGAACTCTCTGCCACAGAAGGTAGTTGAGGCCAGTTCATTGTCTATATTTAAGAGGGAGTTAGATGTGGCCCTTGTGGCTAAAGGGATCAGGGGGTATGGAGAGAAGGCAGGTACAGGATACTGAGTTGGATGATCAGCCATGATCATATTGAATGGCGAATGGTGCAGGCTCGAAGGGCTGAATGGCCTCTACTCCTGCACCTATTTTCTATGTTTCTATGTCACCCATTTAAAAAAACCTTCTTCTCTCCAGAGATGCTGCTTGTCCCGCTGAGTTACTCCAGCATTTTGTGTCTTTCTGCGATTGAAACCAACATCTGCAGTTCTTTCCTACACAGTTGATGGCATGTGATGTCATCAGCTGAACGTGCTGTCCTGCTCCTTGCAATTGTTGTCTAATACCGGCTTTTAATCTGTGTATTACAGAGCAGCGGGACGTGTGAACGGCAGTCACCATCATGGCTGAGGGAGTGGACCAGGGAGGAGATTCAGTGGCCTCGACAATGAGGACAGACGACGGTGTGTTGCAGAATTACGTCAGATATAAATGTCCCACCAATGTGACCGGATCAGATTGCCTGACCTGCAGCACACACATACACACACGGGGAGAGGGAATAGTGGATCAACGGAAGGGCAACAGACCTGAGCCGGAGAGAGTACAGGAATGATAGGGCAGGTGTGTCTGCATTGGGGTCATTTGATGGGTATAAAGACTGTCTGGGAGCAGCTACTAGAGGGGAGCGAACATGTGGTGATGATGATTAGAGGTTTTTAAAAGTGAGGGAACTGTTCCGACTCAGCGTGGCAGTTAGTGGAAGAAGCAAAGAGGTTATGTTTTGTGAGCCTTGGTGAACAAAGGATGTTGAAGGTCTGATTAGGGACAATAATGTTGGGGATGGGAAGCTATTCTCAGTGAATCATTTGAGGTTTAATGGGGAAATGAGAGAGTACCAAGGAATTAGGAATGTCAAAAGAGGCCTGAACCCAAAAGGGTTGATTGTAGTTGGGGAGAGAATGTCTAAAATGATGGGAGACCGACACGGGAAAGTTGTATATTGATGAGGGGGGTGTTGATTGTCAGATGGTTAGAGAGGAAACCAGGACTAAAATGAGACTAAAGAGAAAACGAGTCAAAGGTCTTGTAATGCGACACAATGTTTGAATGACATGAAATGTAAAGGGCCTGCCCCCACCAGCATGAGATAGCATGCGTCTAGCGCGACCAAACGTGGTCGCTTGAGGCGTACGGCCTCGCAGGGCCGGTCCCACTTCGATCGGTGGAGGCGTATGGAGTTGTGCGGTGCTGGAAAAATCTTGCACTGTCTGAAAATCCCGCGTGACAACGGCCTGCATTGAGGGCGTACGCAGCATCTTGACGCCGTACGGCTAGCGCATGGCATTGCGTGATGACGTCACCGCCCGACGCCGTGCGATGTCCAAATTCAGTCGGCCCGCCTCCTGCCCAGCTGATTGGTGAGTACGATGTCGGGACCAGCCCCGCTCAACTCCAGACGCCTCCGCGGTTGGAAGTGGGACCGGCCCCGCTGGGCCGTACGCCTCAAGCCACCACGTTTGGTCGCGCTAGACGCAATCAATCGCATGCTGGTGGGACAGGTGCTGAGATTTGGGTGGAATGGTTGGGGAAATTTACGGATGGGGAATAGGTTATGTATTGGGATAAGGAGAGAAGGAAAGGGACTATGAAGTATTGAAAGAGGTTGGAGAGATGTGGCAACGGTGTATTCTGCCAGAAGGTGTCAACATTGTGTCCATCCAGTATCAAGAAGAGAATGTACCCGTGGGATTGAACAGTGGGGGAGGGACAATTGTTGAGTTAGCGCATTGTTTAGATGCCGCAGGGAATAAGTTACAGCAACAGCCTGGGGACCATCGTCAGGGCAAGTCGAGGATGGCAGCCGGGTCTCCCTCCCTCCCTCCCTCCCTCCGTGCAGTGTGTGGGTAGATCCGGCACGTGGCCTGACAGCAACCTGCTGATCGGAACAGAGCACTTCATTTCCGTCATGTGGTCTACCTTTTAGTAGAGTGGGGTGGTGACAGCTATCCGTGGTGCAAAACAGACAACCCTTGATAATTCCATTATTTTGATTCATCACAGCTCCTCCAATGTCTTCGCTGATGGAGCGCCTGGAGAGGTGTGATGATTTGCAGCTGCTGGTTTTGACAAATCATTACCGCCAGAGGCTGGAAGCGGCGATTCAAGAGGAAGTGAAGAATGTCGTCTTCGTTCTAGCGTACGAGAGATGTTTCAGTGAGCAAGAGTACAAGGTAGGGAGAGGAATGGATGAGTGGGTAACTTCAGCCGATACTCAAATGTATTCATGCACAAATATTGTGGGCCGAAGAGTCCATTCTTGTGCTGTCCTGCTCTCTATAATTACAGCTCAGTACGGTGCAGTCACAAAGAATATCCCGTACAGTGGCGGTGAGTTTGTCAAACACGCCATTATATTCAGGATGTGGTGTAATACACTGACACAACCCAAAGCGTTTTTATGATTCACATCGCTAGCAAAACACTCGCAACACAATAGTTATATGCACCTTTTACATGTTTGGGTTAATTAAGAGGTGATCAACTTCTCTTTGCAGTCTTACATCCTTGTTTTCCCCCATTTTTAATCTTCTCTGCCAAATGGATACAATTAAAGGTCTTCTGTTATTTCCTGGTGAGTCTTATTAGCCTCAACCTGGTTTACAAACTCCTATATTTATCATTACTGCGGCCAACTATGCTTTACAATGTAAACACTTTCTGAATCTATAATTGCCTTTCCCAGTGTAATTTACCTTCTATATGTTGACCTTTTTCCCCAACATGCCTCCTTAGTATGTAAACTCTTGGGTTAAACATGCTACTGACTTACTCCTATGAATTTCAAAATGTCTTACATCAAGCACTGGGCCATTTCGTTTAACATCTATTGTTAGCAAGATGATAGGCTCAATAATATATTTTTTAAATCTAATTCTTTGAGAAAGCAGTAACCAATCAGACCATGGCAACATGCTTTAATGAATGGGATGGCAGGACTTTCATATGAAGAAACACTGGATAGACTCGGCTTGTACTCGCTAGAATTTAGAAGATTGAGAGGGGGGTCTTATAGAAACGTACAAAATTCTTAAGGGGTTGGACAGGCTAGATGCAGGAAGATTATTCCCGATGTTGGGGAAGTCCAAAACTAGGGGTCACAGTTTAAGGATAAGGGGGAAATCTTTTAGGACCGAGATGAGAAAATCATTTTTTACATAGAGAGTGGTGAATCTGTGGAATTCTCTGCCACAGAAGGTAGTTGAGGCCACAGTTCATTGACTATATTTAAGAGGTTAGATAGACTGGGATATTTTTTCTTTTGTGTGCAAGAGAATGAGGGGTGACTTTACTGAGGTGTGTAAGACTAGGAGATGCTGGGATAAAGGGAACACTGTCTTGTTTTCCAGGATAAAGGATCCACAAACTGGAGGGTGCAGGCTTGAGGGGAGATGGGGGAAAATGTAGGTGGGATCTGGGAACAACAGGTTTACCTGGAGAGCAGCCCATATCTGGAACACAATGCCAGAGGAAGCTGGAAAAGTGGATAACATTAGGGATTACAGAGTACATCCACACAGATGAGTAGATAGGAGGGGCTTATGGGGCTGTAGGCCAAATGCAGGCAAATGGCCCTAGCTGACAATTGCCACTTGGTTGGCATGGACAATATGGGCTGAATGGCCTGTCTCCGTGTGGTATACTGCTCCATCACTCTACCACTTATGTGACTCTAGTAAATCCATCGACAAGGTTAGCCGAGGGTTCCGTTTCCACGCAGTACAGCTCTATAACTACTTGTCCCTTCACTCTTCACAGCAAGTCATCCAATGTACGGAGAGAGAAAGCCGTGCGGCCGGTTCCACACTTCTCCCCAACCTGGTGACTGTGAAAGAGCCACGGGTCCTTAAACTGATATGGAAATGCTTCGTAAAAATGCTCCACCTGCTCCCCGAACTGGAGGAGTTGCTGAAAGCAATGGAGGAAGGTACAGGACACTTTTCTATAGAGAATTTGATCTTTTTGTCAAAATGCAACTCAGACTCATTTCACGAACTGATTCCAACAGGTTCTGATCTGATCGAATTGTTCGAAAACATGAAGCTTTCCTCGGAACTACCTGCTCATCTGGAAGGTATTCAATTCCATGTTTTGTTTAGTTTAGTTCAGGGAGACGGCATGGAAACATGACATTCTGCCCACTGCGTACACGCCATCCATCCATCCATCCATCGATCACCCTTTCACGCTAGTCCTAGTGTATCCCATGTTTATATCAACTTGCAGTCTAGGGACAATTTGCAGAAGTCCAATTAACCTACGTCTGAGAGGAAAGTGAAGGACTCTGGAAGAAAAAAACCTCACGGTTACGGGGAGAAGCTGCAAACTCCACATAAACAGCACCTGAGGTCAGGATCAAACCTGGGTCTCTGACACTGTGAGGCAGTGGTCTTCCAGGTCTCCCAGCTTTCTCCAACCACCCCCACTATAAACAGCCTGAAGAGGTTTCCTGACATGACTCTTCTCATATCCATGTTCTCCAGGGATGAGTTACTCCAGTACTATTGTGCTCTGTGATACAATCAAACACCTCGATATGGATAGCTGCAGCATTCAGTGTGAAGGTCTCCAGTGGCTGAAACCGATTCTGCACAAGTGTCAGCACTTGAGGTAACTGTCTGTTTGACGCTAACACTGAACTGTAAAATTGTTCCACTATTTTGTTATTCCGTCCAGCACCCCTTTTATGGGGACGAGCGGCCGTCACTGTGCACGGGGGCACCCCTCCTATTTTACCCCCACTCCTCCGGGTCACCGGAGATCGACCCCCTCCCCCGGGTCACGCATGTTGCCTGCCTACTCTGCCGCCGTTCTCTGCACGGGGAACATTTGTCGGTCGGGGAATGAGAATAAATGGTGCAAGTCACCAAACACCACATTCACAGAGATTTGTTCAATAATGTGCTGAAGTGTTTCCATAAATATCCGTTTGGGAGAAGTTATCTATCTCAGCCTCGTCGGCCGGGGTTTGTTTCTTACTCTGTCTGTTTGTGTTTAGACTGGGACTCAACAACCTGGGAGATTCCGGAGTGAAACTGGTGTCTGAAGCTCTGAGGAACCCGGACTGTAAAATACAGACACTGGAGTAAGTCCCAGACTGTGAGAGATTGTGTTTACACTCACTGGGTGTCTGACACTGAACATTAATATGATCAGTAATTGTGTCACTGATAAACACTGGGGATTTGCACTGTCTCCTGTCTCTCTCTGTGTCCCTCATCCTCACCCTCTCTCATCTCCAGGCTGCAACGTGTCGGTCTCACAGATTCTGGAGCCGTGGATCTCGCCTCCGCTCTCAGTACAAACCACACGGTGACGGAGCTGGACCTGGGTGGGAATAAACTGGGAGATTCCGGAGTGAAACTGGTGTCTGAAGCTCTGAAGAACCCGGACCGTAAAATACAGAGACTGGGGTAAGTCCAAGACTGTGAGAGATTGTGTTTACACTCACTGGGTGTCTGACACTGAACATTAATATGATCAGTAATTGTGTCACTGATAAACACTGGGGGATTTGCACCATCTCCTGTCTCTCTGTGTCCCTCACCCTCACTCTCTCTCATCTCCAGGCTGAACAGTGTCGGTCTCACAGATTCTGGAGCTGTGGATCTCGTCTCCGCTCTCAGTACAAACCACACGGTGACGGAGCTGTACCTGGGTGGGAATAAACTGGAAGATTCTGGAGTGAAACTGGTGTCTGAACCTCTGATGAACCCGGACTGTAAAATACAGGGACTGTGGTAAGTCCCAGACTGTGAGAGATTGTGTTTACATTCACTGGGTGTCTGACACTGAACATTAATATGATCAGTAATTGTGTCACTGATAAACACTGGGGGATTTGCACCATCTCCTGTCTCTCTCTCTGTGTCCCTCACCCTCACTCTCTCTCATCTCCAGGCTGGACGGTGTCGGTCTCACAGATTCTGGAGCCGTGGATCTCGTCTCCGCTCTCAGTACAAAGCCCTCACTGATGGAGCTGGACCTGGCAGACAACTCCCTCACAGACCGATGTGTCCCCGCTCTCCGCCGCCTCATACTGACCCTCCCGGGACTGGAGCGGATCAGGTGAGTGTTTGTGTTAATGTTTAATGTGATAAAATATCAGGGGATCCATCCATCCATCCATCCGCGGGCTTCTTTCTCCTGTGATTTTGTTCTGTAAAGTGTTGTTGAAATATTAACCCCAGTCCCTGTTATTGACACTGTTGTTTAACCTGTTTATTTCCTCTTTATTCCTCCACTTGTTTCAGGCTGGTGGGGAATGAGTTCAGAGAGGACGAGAAGAAGAAACTGAGGTCGCTGAAGGGACGCAGTCCGAGACTGAAAGTGACCGCGTGAACATCTCTGGGTGTAAACGTCACTGCCCTGGGGACCGGAATATTGTTGCTGTCAGACCACGTGCCGGATCTACCCACACACTGCACGGAGGGAGGGAGGGAGGGAGACCCGGCTGCCATCCTCGACTTGCCCTGACAATAGTCCCCAGGCTGTTGCTGTAACTTATTCCCTGCGGCATCTAAACAATGCGCTAACTCACAACAATTGTCCCTCTGCCACTGTTCAACCCCACAGGTACATTCTCTTCTTGATTCTGGATGGACACAATGTCGACGCCTTTGGACAGAATACACCGTTGTTGACATTAAACGCTTCTTATTCTCACACTTTAGCTTTAGGGTTAGCATTCAGAGTTATTATTAAAACACTTGTCACATGTACAGAGAAACAGTGAAAATATTCCGTTTGCATGCATGCTATCCAATATAGTCAGGTAATGCTATACATTAATACAACCAAGCCAAGTGCAAGTACAGCGAAGAGAGTGCTGAATATAGTTTTCTCAGCATGTAGCGATCGATAGACTAGCAATGTTACAAAATTTTGAGATTTAAAAAATCAAGTCTGCAATTTATCCCATCAGATAAAGCATAAAAAGAAGTTTAATTTGACACCTAATTCACTTTCATATCTCAAGTATTTAAAAAGTTGTGGCCATTTTCATACGCGGAAATTAGCATCTTGTTCCCTATTGATTTTCTATGGACAAGATAAAAAAGCTGTGATCGTGAACAGTCAAAAGCCCATAACTTTCTTAAAAATTAAGAGAACTGAATGAAATTTTCAGTTATCATAGATTGAAGCATTCTGAAACAAATATAAAATAATCTTACTTGGATGACCCGAAATTAAAGCATATAATTAGGTAGTTACCTAATTGTAGCTAATTACAAACTTCAATTACTAGATCTAAACATCTATCCATTTCTTAATAAATGATTAACATTTTTAAATAGCCTAAGTGTCCAAATAATATTCACAAATAATTCACAATAAAACATAATTTTTAAATCTCATTTACATTAATTTATAGGCCAAATGGAAGGAATTTAGTGTTTAATTGCTGTAAATGAATGTCCATTTAAATCAGCTTTCTAGTGGGATCCTGTGAACGCGCTGGTTTAGAACGTTCACATTGCGCTAGATTTGTGCCCTCAAATGCCCAGAAAAATACTGCGGGATATAATGGGCCCAAAATGAGCTACTCGCAACATTAAACTTTGTATAAAGGGTTCTTAAGAAGCCCTTTTTAACGTAAAAATAAACAGCCTACCTTCTGTTTTCCCCTGTATGAGATCTGGCCCGTTGTCAGCGGTCGGGGGTTTAGAGGTTAATTTTTAACCTACTATAACAAGTAAAGAAAGCCCTTAAAACTAATAATAGCTCAAGCGAGGGAATCTTCCAGCGATTTTTCGTTAATAATTAACTAGGCTGAAAAACCGCGATTTGAACAGCCTAGAGAAAATCGCGTTTTAAACCCACCCCCTCTAAACGGCGCCAAAATCGCGCACACGGGCTGGGACAGATTTTCAGCGATGCTTCAGGTATGCTTTGCAACATACCTACATAGACATAGATAACAGGTGCAGGAGGAGGCCATTCAGCCCTTCGAGCCAGCACCATTCGCCATTCATTGTGATCATGGCTGATCGTCCCCTATCAAGTCAAGAGTCAAGAGTATATTTAATTGTCATTTGGACCCCTGGAGGTCCAAATGAAATGCCGTTTCTGCAGCCATACATTACACACAAATAGACCCGACACAACATAATTACATTTTACATAAACATCCATCACAATAGCTGTGATGGAAGGCCAAATAAACTTATCTCTCCACTGCACTCTCTCCCCCCCGATGTCAGAGTCAAAGTCAAAGCCCCCGGCTGGCGATGGCGATTGTCCCGCGGCCATTAAAGCCACGCCGGGTGGTGCGAGGTCGCACACCGGGTCTTGATGTTGGAGCCCTCGGTGTGCGCTCGCAAAGTCCCGCGGCCGTTCCAGCCGCGCGGGGCAGTGGTGCTAAGCTCCGCTCCAGGAGCTCTTCAACCCCGCAACTCGGGCGGGAGAAGTCGCCGTTGCAGGAGCCCCGAAAAGCGGTCTCCCTCCAGGGAGCCGTGGGCTCCCGGTGCCGGCGTCCGCAGACCCGCAGCAGCAGCCTCCGACTCAGCAGCAGCATCGGCAGCAGCAGCAGCAGCAGCAGCAGCAGCAGCAGCAGCAGCAGCAGCAGCAGCAGCGCTCCTCCACTGCTCCACCCGCTCCGGTCTTGGCCAGCTCCGCGACGGTGAGGTGAGTCGGCAGCTGAGTCCCCGGCTTCTTCCTGTTGGAGGCCGCTCCTCGTTGCGGCCCCAACGACAGCTGAGACCCGACGAGAAAAGGTCGGGTCTCCAGTGCAGGGAGAGATTCAAAAGTTCCCCCCCCCCCCTCCCACCCCCACCCCCCCACACACACACCCCAACATAAAATAACAAAAACTACATATAAACATAGACAAAAAATAATAAAAACTCGGACAGGCTGCAGAGGCCGCTGCTGACCAGAGTCGCGCCGCCTACCGGAATCAATAACCCGTGCCTGCCTTCTCCCCATATCCCTTGACTCCACTAGCCCATAGAGCTCTATCTAACTCTCTCTTAAATCCATCCAGTGACGTGGCCTCCACTGCCCTCTGTGGCAGGAAATTCCACAGATTCACAACTCTCTGGGTGGAAAAGTTTTTGATACAGTTTCAGAGAAAACGTTCAACGTCCGCAATGAAATAGTTTGTAAAAATAAGGACTGTGTCCCCACACAGGCCACAACTCACCAATGGAAGGATCTTTCAGTAGTCTGATAACATCATAATAAGAATGCACAAGATTCACAGCAACGTGGTCCTTTAGGGGGGGGTTGCAAGTTAGGTCACTGGGTCATGCATGGAGCCGCTCAACCCATCTGGAGGACATCGCAGCTTCCAGTATATGTTAGTAATGCAAGAAACGCGTACTTTCCTACCTGTTAAAAACCGACAAAATGTTGCATTTTTGCGCTGTAAATAATTGTGGAAGTCGGGGCAAGCGTGAGAGACATGTACCCAACTTCAGAATTCCAAACGTGAAGCGAAATGAAGGTAAAGAGAAGGGAGAGCTGAAGGGACAACAACAGCTAAAGTGCTTGGCGAACATTTTACTGCATTTCATTAACAGTAAAGCATTATTTGTGGTTTTTCTTGATTCCTTTGGCATCTAAAAAGTCTCAGAAGTGATAAATCTGGCTGTAAAATTTAGAAATCGCCCACAAATAATGCCTTATTTGATGAAATGCAGTGAGCAAACGGCCAATGTTCGCCAAGCACTCCGGCTGTTGTTGTCCCTTCAGCTCTCGTTTCTATCTACCGTCATTTCTCCTCACTTTTGGAATTCTGAAGTAGGCTAAATGTCTCTCAACTTATCCCGATTTCCATCATTAGTTACAGCGCAAAAAATCACCATTTCGACGGGTTTTATTATTTTTTTTTAAATAATATTTTTATTAGAAGTAGACATTTTATAAAGTATAGTTACATATTATAGTAAAAAAACTTTTCATATACATCAGTCATGAAATTATTATCATTATCATGAAATACATCATTATTAAAATTTTCAATTGTCGATTAATTCTGCTTCTAGTGTTTTTTTTATATACAAAAAGAGAGAGAGAATAAAGAGTTACAAATATCAAAAAAACAGAAAAGGTGGAATGGATTACTTATAATACGTCATTGGAGATAGGTTCTTAGATTATAAGGTATGACTTTTCATCTAATCCTGAGTTCAACTTTCAGTTGGGTTTTCGTGCTGGGCCAATCTATCCTGTCAGATAATTAATGAATGGAGCCCATATTTTATCAAAAAGTTCTTGTTTGTCCATTAAGACAAGTCTAATTCTTTCTAGATATAGGGTCTCTGACATTTCCACAATCCACATTTTAATTGTGGGGGTCGTAGGGCCTTTCCAAAATTTTAATATTAATTTTTTCCGGTTATTATACTGTAGTCGAGGAAATTTCTTTGGCTTGTTGTGAGTGTTAAACTTTGCTCTGATATTCCAAGTATTATTAGTTTTGAGTTTGGATCCAGTTTTGTATTAATAACTTCTGAAATTATTTCAAAAATATCAGTCCAGAAATGTTTAATTTTTATACAATTTGCAAACGTATGTGTTAAGTTAGCATCTAGATGTAGACATTTATCACAAATAGGAGAGATTTGTGGGAAGATTCTATTTAGTTTTATTTTAGAGTAGTGTAATCTATGTACTACTTTAAATTGTATTAAAGCATGTCTGGCATTTAACGAACATTGATGTACAGGTGCACAACCTTTTATCCGGTGTTCCGGAAACCGAAAAACTCCGAAAACCGGCCATTTTTTCCAGATGTCGTCTGCGCACCAAAGCTCGCGTTTGGCGCCAAACTTGACCCGAAACGACCCACGGTCAACCCAGGTCTGTATTACTGCAGCGGCTGCCTCCTCCCCGGAGACCGGGAGACACTTGAACATCTGTAAATCATTGCTTAAATGTTAGTCAGTTAGTTTGGAGGGCTTTTATGTGAAGGGGTAAACTTTAATTTTTAGTCCCCTACCTGGTCGGAGAGGCAGGGAGCGGTCAATACCTTACCGGGTCGCCGTGCAGTAAGCTCCGCAGCGCTGTGGCCGGTGGGGCTGCGGGCGTCGCCGGTTGTAGCTCCGACCCCGGCAACTCTACCCCTGGCTGCGAGGCGCTCCAAATCCAGCGCGGCCCGCGGCCGGACGCCCCAGCTCCGCGAATGTTGGAGCGTCGCTGGATTTGGAGCCGCGCAGCCAGGGGTAGAGTTGCCGGGGTCGGAGCTCCAACCGGCGCCGCCCGCGGCCGGACGGAGCCCCCAGCTCCGCGAGGTTGGGAGTTGCCGACCAGGTAGGGGACTAAGAATTAAAGTTTCCCCCTTCACCCCTACTCCACCACCACCACATAAAATCCCTCCAAACTAACTGATTAACATTTATGCAATGATTCTCCCGGTTTCCGGGGAGGAGGCAGCTGCTCGAGACTTTTCAAACCGCCCGCGCTACCTACCTAATCTACGCTAAAAATCTTCGATTCGGAAATCAGAAAATGTCCGAAATCCGACAAGTATCTGGTCCCAAAGCTTTCGGATAAAAGGTTGTGCACCTGTATTTGTTGTAAACTTTCGTCCCACAAATCTTTCGTTATAGGATGATCTCATTCATTTTCCCATGTGTATCTATATGGTTCCGTCGGTGGTACCTGTTTAGGAGGTTGTTATAAATATAAGCTATTAATTTTTCAGTGTTAGGATGCTTGTTCAAACACTCATCAAGGATTTCTGGTCCCCTAGTCCTGTAGACTTCTGTGTTAGATTTAACATAATCTCTAATTTGTAGATATCTGAAGAAATTATTTGAGTGCAGTCCATGATTCTGTTGTAACTCCTGAAATGAAAGAAAAGTGCCTTTCCCATAAAGATGTCCAATCTTTTTAATTCCATAATTTTTCCATTGTGTGAAACCCTTATCCAAAAAGGATGGCTTGAATAAAGGATTATTTACAATGGGAAGGCATAGTGGTATATTATTCAATTTTAAAACTTTTTTTAATTGTTTCCAAATTCGTATTCCACTATGTATTATGAGGGTTTTCCTTATAGGTTTTTTTGTGCAGTTTTGTGGGGGCAAATATGATCGGACCAATTTCAAAAGGTAAACAGTCTTCCTTTTCCACCCTTAACCAATCTGGTTGTTGATCCATTTATTCCAGCCAGAAATTCATGTTTTTAATATGGACTGCCCAGAAATAAAACAAGAAATTTGGCAAAGCCAAACCTCCATTTATCTTTGACTTACATAAATGTTTTTTAATTATTCTATGATTCTTATAATCCCAGATGAAACTTGTAACAATGGAGTCGACTTTTTTGAAAAACGTTTTTGGGATATATATCGGGATTAATTGAAATAGGTACAGTAGTTGCGGTAAGATCATTTTTATAGCATTAATTCTACCAAGCATTGAAATGGGAAGTGTTTTCCAGTATTGAATATTCTTGTGTAGTTAATTCAGTAAGGGTGGAAAATTTAGTTTAAATAAAGAGGTATATGTCTTAGTTTAAATTTATCTTTAACTATTTTAAAAGGGGATTGTTGTAATGTATGTAAATTGAGTTTTGTTACAGCCAGATTTATCACTTCTGAAACCTTTTAGATGCCAAAGGAATCAAGAAAAACCACAAATAATGCCTTAGTTGATGAAATGCAGTGAGCAAACAGCCAATGTTCGCCAAGCACTCTGGCTGTTGTTGTCCCTTCAGCTCTCGCTTCTATCTACCATAATTTCTCCTCACTTTTGGAATTCTGAAGTAGGCTAAATGTCTCTCACGCTTATCCCAATTTCCATAATTACTTACAGCGCAAAAAAATTGACCATTTCGACGGGTTTTAACGGGCCCGCTACGCTGGAAACACTGGTGTGCCTACCTGCAGTTCATGGCTTGTACTCCACTTGGCGTAGCGTAGCAACAGTACGGGTCATAGGTCGTGACCCGACTGCCATGAAACCTCCCTATAGGAGCAAATTCAAAATGTAAGTTTCATTAAACAATTAACATAAATGTAAGAAAAGCAATTTCGGTCTAAATTAGCGCAACGTTTTTAAACAGTTATGAAATCATCTTGTTAAAAAGGATTATTCAAATATAAATAAATATTGAAAAATACATCCATGTTTGAAAAAGAAAATAGAAAGGAGAGAGCACATTTACATTAAACAATTAATTTTTACAAAATGTATTTACTTATTACTTGTTTTTGATTTTTAAAACCCCCACGCCCTGTCCATTCTTAATCAAACGTTGCCGTTATTAACTTTTCCGTTTTATATCCCTGCTACCATCTATTCTCAAAGTCACGAGTAAGCGGAATGGTGGCGAGGTTTCCCGGGCGAGTGCCCTCGAGCATGATGGGCGAAGACAGTCGCTGAAGTTTAGAAGGATGAGGGGGGGCATCTTATAGAACAAAATAAAATTATAGGAAGGACATTAGAGGAATTAGAGGAAGGATATCCTTGTGATTGAGGCAGTGCAGCGTAGGTTCACCAGATCGATCCCTGGGATGGTGGCTGTCATATGAGGAAAGATTGAAAAGACTAGGCTTGTATTCACTGGAGTTTAGAAGGATGAGGGGAATTTTATAGAAACATATAAAATTATAAAAGGACTGGACAAGCTAGATGCAGGAAAAAAATTCCCAATGTTGGGCGAGTCCAGAACCAGGGGCCACACACAGTCTTAGAATAAAGGGGAGGCCATTTAAGACTGAGGTGGGAAAAAACTTTTCCACCCAGAGAGCTGTGAATCTGTGGCCATTTGGGACTGAGATGAGGAGAAGCATTTCCACCCAGAGAGTTGTGTGAATCTGTGGCCATTTGGGACTGAGATGAGGAGAAACTTTTCCACCCAGAGAGTTGTGAATCTGTGACCATTTGGGGCTAAGATGAGGAGAAACTTTTCCACCCAGAGTTGTGTGAATCTGTGGCCATTTGGGACTGAGATGAGGAGAAACTTTTCCACCCAGAGAGTTGTGTGAATCTGTGGCCATTTGGGACTGAGGTGAGGAGAAACTTTTCCACCCAGAGAGTTGTGAATTTGTGGAATTCCCTGCCACAGAGGGCAGTGGAGGCCAAGTCACTGGATGGATTTAAGAGAGAGTTAGATAGAGCTCTATGGGCGAGTGGAGTCAAGGGATATGGGGAGAAGGCAGGCACGGGTTATTGATTGGGGACGATCAGCCATGATCACAATGAATGGGGAATGGTGCTGGCTCGAAGGGGCGAATGGCCTCATCCTGCACCTGTTTTTTATGTTTCTAAATGTCGCGCTAGTGGGACAGGCCCTTCGGCCTTTGCTGTCTGCTCCAAATTCACACGGTCAATATAGGAGCAAATTCTAAATGTAAATTAAACAATTCATGTAAATGTAAGAAAAGCAATTTTGGTCCAACTCAGCGCGACGTTTTTAAACAGTTATGCAATCATCTTGTTAAAAAGGATTATTCAAATATAGATACATATTGAAGACTTCGTCCACGTTTTGGAAAAAAAATAAAAGCGTTGACCTTTTTGAAAATGGTTTAAATCGAAATCATGAATGTGATCGAAAATAAAAAGATTTTCAAAACAAAAAGCAAAATACACTGCAGAAAACCCAGTGATTTTATCGAGTCGGCTTAAAAAGTGGTTTATATCGAAATAATGAGTGAAATGAAAAATAAAAAGATTTTCAGAACAAACAGCAACAGAAAACCCAGTGGTTTTTTTTAATAGATAATGAATGTAATCGAAAATAAAAAGATTTTCAAAACAAACCAACAACAAAAAGTGGCAGAAAAAACAGTGTTTTTATAGATAGATGGCTTAAAAAATGGTTTATATCGAAATAATGGATGTGATTGAAAAATAAAAAGATTTTCAAAACAAACAGCAACAAAAGCTGAGTCTAGGAGCAGGGAGGTTCTACTGCAGTTGTACAGGGTCTTGGTGAGACCACACCTGGAGTATTGCGTACAGTTTTGGTCTCCTAATCTGAGGAAGGACATTATTGCCATAGAGGGAGTGCAGAGACGGTTCACCAGACTGATTCCTGGGATGGCAGGACTGTCATATGAAGAAAGACTGGATAGACTTGGTTTATACTCGCTAGAATTTAGAAGATTGAGAGGGGATCTTATAGAAACTTACAAAATTCTTAAGGGGTTGGACAGGCTAGATGCAGGAAGATTGCTCCCAATGTTGGGGAAGTCCAGGACAAGGGGTCACAGCTTAAGGATAAGGGGGAAATCCTTTAAAATCGAGATGAGAAGAACTTTTTTCACACAGAGAGTGGTGAATCTCTGGAACTCTCTGCCGCAGAGGGTAGTCGAGGCCACACAGTTCATTGGCTATATTTAAGAGGGAGTTAGATGTGGCCCTTGTGGCTAAAGGGATCAGGGGGTGTGGAGAGAAGGCAGGTACAGGATACTGAGATCGCGAGTAGGGCCCAGTGACGTCAACACACAACCCCCCCCCCCCCCCACATTCCAGAACATTCCCGGCCCGGGGTAACGGCGCGAGTGGGACGGGGGGCGGGGCCCAGTGACGTCACCACACAACACCCCCCCCCCCCCCGTTCACATTCCAGAACATTCCCGGCCCCGGGGTAACGGCGCGGGCGGGGCGGGGCCCAGTGACGTCAACCCCCCCCCCCCCCGTTCACATTCCAGAACATTCCCGGCCCCGGGGTAACGGCGCGAGTGGGAGGAGGGGGGGGGGGGCGGGGCCCAGTGACGTCACCACACAACCTTCCCACCACAGACCAACTGTCGACGCCGCTCCCGCTCCCGCTCCCGGCTTCAAGCTGTTGACGAAGGAGCTGCAGATGCTGGAAAATCGAAGGTAGACACAGAAATCCTGGAGAAACTCACTCACTCAGCTGCCAGGAGCAGCAGCAGCAGCAGCAGCAGCAGCAGCGTCTATGTGGAGCGAAGGCAATAGGGCGGGTGTGAAGAAGGGTTTCGGGGCCTATTGCCTCCGCTCCACATAGACGCCGCCGCCGCCGCCGCTCCCGGCAACTGAGTGAGTGAAGTTTCTCCAGCGTGTTTATGTCACCAACGGCTTCAAACTGTCGACGGGGCGCGAGCGGGGTGGGCGGGGCCCAGTGACGTCACCACACCCCCTTCCCGCACGTTCCAGAACATTCCCGGCCCCGCCCCCCACACACCAACTGTCACACCCGCGCGTGCGCGTTATTTCCCGCCCGCCCGATCCACGTCCCGTCAACCGTCGTCGCCGCCGCCGGGCAGAAGCTTCAGGAACATTCTCCACCCACGGTTGGTCACTCATTCACTTTCCTCACGGCATCCTCATTCCCCGCACCCGCTCTCCCCCTCCTTCCCTCCTTCCCTCTCTCCTCACTCTTCTCCTCCTTACCTCCATCCCTCTCTCCTCCTTCCCTCTCTCCCCACTCTTCTCCTCATTCCCTCCATCCATCACTCTCCTTCTCCCCTCTCCTCCTTCTCCCCTTCTTCCTCTCCTCCTCCCCTCTCTCTCATTCCCTCTCTCCTTCTCCCCTTCTTTCTCTCCTTCTTTCTCTCCTCCTTCCCCTCTCTCTCTCCTTCCCTCTCTCTCTCTCTCTCCTTCTCCCCTTCTTTCTCTCCTTCTTTCTCTCCTCCTTCCCCTCTCTCTCTCCTTCCCTCTCTCTCTCTCTCTCCTTCTCCCCTTCTTTCTCTCCCCCTTCCCCCCTCTCTCTCCTTCCCTCTCTCCTCCCTCTCTCCTTCCCTCTCTCCCCTTCTTCCTCTCCTCCTTCTCCCCTCTCTCCCCTTCCCTCTCTCCTCCTCCAACACTTGAATAATTCGCTGCATTTCTGCCGCTTTTTATTTTTCATTTGACACGTTTGTTTTGAAAATCTTTTTATGTTTAATTTCATTCATTATTTCGATTTAAACTATTTTTAAAGCAGATTATCGATAAAAACACTGGGTTTTTCTGCCCTTTTTTGTTGCTGTTAGTTGTGAAAATCTTTTTATTTTTCGATTACATTCACTATATAAAACACTGGGTTTTTGTTGCTGTTAGTTGTGAAAATCTTTTTATTTTCGATTACATTCACTATAAAACACTGGGTTTTTGTTGCTGTTAATTGTGAAAATCTTTTTATTTTCGATTTCCTTCATTATTTCGATTTAAACCACTTTAAGCCAACTATAAAATCACTGGGTTTTCTGCCCTTTTTTAGAAACAGAAACATCGAAATTAGGTGCAGGAGTAGAGGCCATTCGGCCCTTCGAGCCTGCACCATTCGCCATTCAATATGATCATGGCTGATCATCCAACTCAGTATCCCGTACCTGCCTTCTCTCCATACCCCCTGATCCCTTTAGCCACAAGGGCCACATCTAACTCCCTCTTAAATACAGCCAATGAACTGGCCTCAACTACCCTCTGTGGCAGAGAGTTCCACAGATTCACCACTCTCTGTGTGAAAAAAGTTCTTCTCATCTCGGTTTTAAAGGATTTCCCCCTTATCCTTAAGCTGTGACCCCTTGTCCTGGACTTCCCCAACATCGGGAACAATCTTCCTGCATCTAGCCTGTCCAACCCCTTAAGAATTTTGTAAGTTTCTGTAAGATCCCCTCTCAATCTCCTAAATTCTAGCGAGTATAAACCAAGTCTATCCAGTCTTTCTTCATAAGACAGTCCTGACATCCCAGGAATCAGTCTGGTGAACCTTCTCTGCACTCCCTCTATGGCAATAATGTCCTTCCTCAGATTTGGAGACCAAAACTGTACGTAATACTCCAGGTGTGGTCTCACCAAGACCCTGTACAACTGCAGTAGAACCTGCAGAATATTTGAATAATCATTTTTAACAAGATGATTGCATAACTGTTTAAAAACGTCGCGCTGAGTTGGACCAAAATTGCTTTTCTTACATTTACATTAATTGTTTAATTTACATTTAGAATTTGCTCCTATATTGACCGTGTGAATTTGGAGCAGACAGCAAAGGCCGAAGGGCCTGTCCCACTAGGGCGACATTTAGAAACATAAAAAACAGGTGCAGGATGAGGCCATTCGGCCCTTCGAGCCAGCACCATTCGCCATTCATTGCATGGCTGATCGTCCCCAATCAATAAACCGTGCCTGCCTTCTCCCCATATCCCTTGACTCCACTCGCCCCTAGAGCTCTATCTAACTCTCTCTTAAATCCATCCAGATGGCCACAGATTCACACAACTCTGGGTGGAAAGGTTTCTCCTCATCTTAGCCCCAAATGGTCACAGATTCACAACTCTCTGGGTGGAAAAGTTTCTCCTCATCTCAGTCCCAAATGGCCACAGATTCACACAACTCTCTGGGTGGAAAGGTTTCTCCTCATCTCAGTCCCAAATGGCCACAGATTCACACAACTCTGGGTGGAAAAGTATCTCCTCATCTTAGTCCCAAATGGCCACAGACTCGCAACTCTGGGTGGAAAAGTCTCTCCTCATCTCAGTCCCAAATGGCCACAGATTCACACAACTCTGGGTGGAAATGTTTCTCCTCATCTCAGTCCCAAATGGCCACAGATTCACACAACTTTCTGGGTGGAAAAGTTTTTTCCCACCTCAGTCTTAAATGACCTCCCCTTTATTCGAAGACTGTGTGTGGCCCCTGGTTCTGGACTCGCCCAACATTGGGAACATTTTTCCTGCATCTAGCTTGTCCAGTCCTTTTATAATTTTATATGTTTCTATAAAATTCCCCTCATCCTTCTAAACGCCAGTGAATACAAGCCTAGTCTTTTCAATCTTTCCTCATATGACAGTCCCGCCTTCCCAGGGATCGATCTGGTGAACCTACGCTGCACTGCCTCAATCACAAGGATATCCTTCCTCTAATTCCTCTAATGTCCTTCCTATAATTTTATTTCATTCTATAAGATGCCCCCCCTCATCCTTCTAAACTTCAGCGACTGTCTTCGCCCATCATGCTCGAGGGCACTCGCCTGGAAATCCTCGCCACCATTCCGCTTACTCGTGACTTTGAGAATAGATCGTAGCAGGGATATAAAATGGAAAAGTTAATAACGGCAACATTTGATTAAGAATGGACAGGGCAGTGGGGGTTTTAAAAATCAAAAACAAGCAATAAGTAAATACATTTTGTAAAAATTAATTGTTTAATGTAAATGTGCTCTCTCCTTTCTATTTTCTTTTTCAAACATGGATGTATTTTTCAATATTTATTTATATTTGAATAATCCTTTTTTACAAGATGATTTCATAACTGTTTAAAAACGTTGTGCTAATTTAGACCGAAATTGCTTTTCTTACATTTATGTTTAATTATGGAAATTGGGATAAGCGTGAGAGACATTTAGCCTACTTCAGAATTCCAAAAGTGAGGAGAAATTATGGTAGATAGAAGCGAGAGCTGAAGGGACAACAACAGCCAAAGTGCTTGGCGAACATTGGCTGTTTGCTCACTGCATTTCATCAACTAAGGCATTATTTGTGGTTTTTCTTGATTCCTTTGGCATCTAAAAGGTTTCAGAAGTGATAAATCTGGCTGTAACAAAACTCAATTTACATACATTACAACAATCCCCTTTTAAAATAGTTAAAGATAAATTTAAATACTTAGGAATCTATGTAACTAAGACATATACCTCTTTATTTAAACTAAATTTTCCACTCTTACTGAATATTCAATACTGGAAAACACTTCCCATTTCAATGCTTGGTAGAATTAATGATATAAAAATGATCTTCTTACCGCAACTACTGTACCTATTTCAATTAATCCCGATATATATCCCAAAAACTTTTTTCAAAAAAGTCGACTCCATTGTTACAAGTTTCATCTGGGATTATAAGAATCATAGAATAAGTAAAAAACATTAAGTAAGTCAAAGATAAATGGAGGTTTGGCTTTGCCAAATTTCTTGTTTTATTTCTGGGCAGTCCATATTAAAAACATGAATTTCTGGCTGGAAGAAATGGATCAACAACCAGATTGGTTAAGGGTGGAAAAGGAAGACTGTTTACCTTTTGAAATTGGTCCGATCATATTTGCCCCCTCAAAACTGCACAAAAAAACCTATAAGGAAAACCCCCATAATACATAGTGGAATACGAATTTGGAAACAATTAAAAAAAGTTTTAAAATTGAATAATATACCACTATGCCTTCCCATTGTAAATAATCCTTTATTCAAGCCATCCTTTTTGGATAAGGGTTTCACACAATGGAAACATATGGAATTAAAAAGATTGGACATCTTTATGGGAAAGGCACTTTTCTTTCATTTCAGGAGTTACAACAGAATCATGGACTGCACTCAAATAATTTCTTCAGATATCTACAAATTAGAGATTATGTTAAATCTAACACACAAGCCTACAGGACTAGAGAACCAGAAATCCTTGATGAGTGTTTGAACAAGCATCCTAACACTGAAAAATTAATAGCTTATATTTATAATAACCTCCTAAACAGGTACCACCGACAGAACCATATAGATACACATGGGAAAATGAATTAGGTCATCCTATAACGAAAGATTTGTGGGACAAAAGTTTACAACATATACATCAATGTTCGTTAAATGCCAGACATGCTTTAAGACAATTTAAAGTATTACATAGATTACACTACTCTAAAATAAAACTAAATAGAATCTTCCCACAAATCTCTCCTATTTGTGATAAATGTCTACATCTAGATGCTAACTTAACACATACGTTTGCAAATTGTATAAAAATTAAACATTTCTGGACTGATATTTTTGAAATAATTTCAGAAGTTATTAATACAAAACTGGATCCAAACTCAAAACTAATAATACTTGGAATATCAGAGCAAAGTTTAACACTCACAACTAGCCAAAGAAATTTCCTCGACTACAGTATAATAACTGGGAAAAAATTAATATTAAAATTTTGGAAAGGCCCTACGACCCCCACAATTAAAATGTGGATTGTGGAAATGTCAGAGACCCTATATCTAGAAAGAATTAGACTTGTCTTAATGGACAAACAAGAACTTTTTGATAAAATATGGGCTCCATTCATTAATTATCTGACAGGATAGATTGGCCCAGCACGAAAACCCAACTGAAACTTGAACTCAGGATTAGATGAAAAGTCATACTTTATAATCTACGAACCTATCTCCAATGACGTATTATAAGTAATCCATTCCACCTTTTCTGTTTTTTTGATATTTGTAACTCTTTATTCTCTCTCTCTTTTTGTATATAAAAAAAACACTAGAAGCAGAATTAATCGACAATTGAAAATTTTAATAATGATGTATTTCATGATAATAATGATAATAATTTCATGACTGATGTATATGAAAAGTTTTTTTACTATAATATGTAACTATACTTTATAAAATGTCTACTTCTAATAAAAATATTATTTAAAAAAAAATAATAAAACCCGTCGAAATGGTGATTTTTTGCGCTGTAACTAATGATGGAAATCGGGATAAGTTGAGAGACATTTAGCCTACTTCAGAATTCCAAAAGTGAGGAGAAATGACGGTAGATAGAAACGAGAGCTGAAGGGACAACAACAGCCGGAGTGCTTGGCGAACATTGGCCGTTTGCTCACTGCATTTCATCAAATAAGGCATTATTTGTGGGCGATTTCTAAATTTTACAGCCAGATTTATCACTTCTGAGACTTTTTAGATGCCAAAGGAATCAAGAAAAACCACAAATAATGCTTTACTGTTAATGAAATGCAGTAAAATGTTCGCCAAGCACTTTAGCTGTTGTTGTCCCTTCAGCTTTCGCTTCTCTTTACCTTCATTTCGCTTCACGTTTGGAATTCTGAAGTTGGGTACATGTCTCTCACGCTTGCCCCGACTTCCACAATTATTTACAGTGCAAAAATGCAACATTTTGTCGGTTTTTAACAGGTAGGAAAGTACGCGTTTCTTGCATTACTAACATATACTGGAAGCTGCGATGTCCTCCAGATGGGTTGAGCGGCTCCATGCATCAAGCCCTATGACCCAGTGACCTAACTTGCAACCCCCCCTAAAGGACCACGTTGCTGTGAATCTTGTGCATTCTTATTATGATGTTATCAGACTACTGAAAGATCCTTCCATTGGTGAGTTGTGGCCTGTGTGGGGACACAGTCCTTATTTTTACAAACTATTTCATTGCGGACGTTGAACGTTTTCTCTGAAACTGTATCAAAAACTTTTCCACCCAGAGAGTTGTGAATCTGTGGAATTCCCTGCCACAGAGGGCAGTGGAGGCCATGTCACCGGATGGATTTAAGAGAGAGTTAGATAGAGCTCTAGGGGCTAGTGGAGTCAAGGGATATGGGGAGAAGGCAGGTACGGGCTATTGATAGGGGACGATCAGCCATGATCACAATGAATGGCGAATGGTGCTGGCTCGAAGGGCTGAATGGCCTCCTCCTGCACCTGTTATCTATGTCTATGTAGGTATGTTGCAAAGCATACCTGAAGCATCGCTGAAAATCTGTCCCAGCCCGTGTGCGCGATTTTGGCGCCGTTTAGAGGGGGTGGGTTTAAAACGCGATTTTCTCTAGGCTGTTCAAATCGCGGTTTTTCAGCCTAGTTAATTATTAACGAAAAATCGCTGGAAGATTCCCTCGCTTGAGCTATTAGTTTTAAGGGCTTTCTTTACTTGTTATAGTAGGTTAAAAATTAACCTCTAAACCCCCGACCGCCGACAAGGGGCCAGATCTCATACAGGGGAAAACAGAAGGTAGGCTGTTTATTTTTACGTTAAAAAGGGCTTCTTAAGAACCCTTTATACAAAGTTTAATGTTGCGAGTAGCTCATTTTGGGCCCATTATATCCCGCAGTATTTTTCTGGGCATTTGAGGGCACAAATCTAGCGCAATGTGAACGTTCTAAACCAGCGCGTTCACAGGATCCCACTAGAAAGCTGATTTAAATGGACATTCATTTACAGCAATTAAACACTAAATTCCTTCCATTTGGCCTATAAATTAATGTAAATGAGATTTAAAAATTATGTTTTATTGTGAATTATTTGTGAATATTATTTGGACACTTAGGCTATTTAAAAATGTTAATCATTTATTAAGAAATGGATAGATGTTTAGATCTAGTAATTGAAGTTTGTAATTAGCTACAATTAGGTAACTACCTAATTATATGCTTTAATTTCAGGTCATCCAAGTAAGATTATTTTATATTTGTTTCAGAATGCTTCAATCTATGATAACTGAAAATTTCATTCAGTTCTCTTAATTTTAAGAAAGTTATGGGCTTTTGACTGTTCACGATCACAGCTTTTTTATCTTGTCCATAGAAAATCAATAGGGAACAAGATGCTAATTTCCGCGTATGAAAATGGCCACAACTTTTTAAATACTTGAGATATGAAAGTGAATTAGGTGTCAAATTAAACTTCTTTTTATGCTTTATCTGATGGGATATATTGCAGACTTGATTTTTTAAATCTCAAAATATTGTAACATTGCTAGTCTATCGATCGCTACATGCTGAGAAAACTATATTCAGCACTCTCTTCACTCTACCTGCTGTACTTGCACTTGGCTTGGTTGTATTAATGTATACCATTACCTGACTATATTGGATAGCATGCATGCAAACATAATATTTTCACTGTTTCTCAGTACATGTGACAATAATAAGTGTTTTAATAATAACTCCGGATGCTAACCCTAAAGCTAAAGTGTGAGAATAAGAAGCGTTTAATGTCAACAACGGTGTATTCTGTCCAAAGTCGTCGACATTGTGTCCATCCAGAATCAAGAAGAGAATGTACCTGTGGGGTTGAACAGTGGCAGAGGGACAATTGTTGTGAGTTAGCGCATTGTTTAGATGCCGCAGGGAATAAGTTACAGCAATAGCCTGGGGACTATTGTCAGGGCAATTCGAGGATGGCAGCCGGGTCTCCCTCCCTCCCTCCCTCCCTCCCTCCGTGCAGTGTGTGGATAGATCCGGCACTTGGTCTGACAGCAACAATATTCCGGTCCCCAGGGCAGTGACGTTTACACCCAGAGATGTTCACACGGTCACTTTCAGTCCGGGTCTGCGTCCCTTCAGCGACCCCAGTTCCTTCTTCTCGGTCGAACTGAACTCATTCTCCCTCAGCCTGAAACAAGTGGAGGAATAAAGAGGAAATAAACAGGTTAAACAACAATGTCAATAACAGGGACTGGGGTTAATATTTCAACAACACTTTACAGAACAAAATCACAGGAGAAAGAAGCCCGCGGATGGATGGATGGATCCCCTGATATTTTATCACATTAAACATTAACACAAACACTCACCTGATCTGCTCCAGTCTCGGGAGGGTCAGTATGAGGCGGCGGAGAGCGGGGACACATCAGTCTGTGAGGGAGTTGTGTGTCAGGCGCAGATTCGTCAATGAGAGGTTTGTACTGAGAGCGGAGACGAGATCCTCGGCTCCAGAATCTGTGAGACCGACACGTTGCAGCCTGGAGATGAGAGAGAGTGAGGGTGAGGGACACAGAGAGAGAGACAGGAGACGGTGCAAATCCCCCAGTGTTTATCGGTGACACAATTACTGATCATATTAATGTTCAGTGTCAGACACCCAGTGAGTGTAAACACAATCTCTCACAGTCTTGGACTTACCCCAGTCTCTGTATTTTACAGTCCGGGTTCTTCAGAGCTTCAGACACCAGTTTCACTCCGGAATCTCCCAGGACGTTGTGTCCCAGTCTAAACACAAACAGACAGAGTAAGAAACAAACCCCGGCCGACGAGGCTGAGATAGATAACTTCTCCCAAACGGATATTTATGGAAACACCTCAGCACATTATTGAACAAATCTCTGTGAATGTGGTGTTTGGTGACTTGCACCATTTATTCTCATTCCTCGACCGACGACCGGGTAATGTTCAATACAATGTTCGGGGACTATTCATTAGAAACGGGAATAGTCCCCGAGGATTGGCGTACTGCGCATGTTGTTCCATTGTTTAAAAAGGGTTCTAAGAGTAAACCTAGCAATTATAGACCTGTTAGTTTGACTTCAGTGGTGGGCAAATTAATGAAAAAGATACTTAGAGATAATATATATAAGCATCTGGATAAACAGGGTCTGATTAGGAACAATGAACATGGATTTGTGCCTGGAAGGTCATGTTTGACTAATCTTCTTGAATTTTTTGAAGAGGTTACTAGGGAAATTGATGAGGGTAAAGCAGTGGATGTTGTCTATATGGACTTTAGTAAGGCCATGGAACAAGGTTCCTCATGGAAGGTTGGTTAAGAAGGTTCAACTGTTGGGTATAAATGCAGGAGTAGCAAGATGGATTCAACAGTGGCTGAATGGGAGATGCCAGAGGGTAATGGTGGATGGTTGTTTGTCGGGTTGGAGGCAGGTGACTAGTGGGGTGCCTCAGGGATCTGTGTTGGGTCCTTTGTTGTTTGTCATGTACATGAATGATCTGGATGAAGGTGTGGTAAATTGGATTAGTAAGTATGCAGATGATACCAAGATAGGGGGTGTTGTGGATAATGAAGAGGATTTCCAAAGTCTACAGAGTGATTTAGGCCATTTGGAAGAATGGGCTGAAAGATGGCAGATGGAGTTTAATGCTGATAAATGTGAGGTGCTACACCTTGGCAGGACAAATCAAAATAGGACGTACATGGTAAATGGTAGGGAATTGAAGAATGCAGTTGAACAGAGGGATCTGGGAATAACCGTGCATAGTTCCTTGAAGGTGGAATCTCATATAGATAGGGTGGTAAAGAAAGCTTTTGGTATGCTAGCCTTTATAAATCAGAGCATTGAGTATAGAAGCTGGGATGTAATGTTAAAATTGTACAAGGCATTGGTGAGACCAAATCTGGAGTATGGTGTACAATTTTGGTTGCCCAATCATAGGAAGGATGTCAACAAAATAGAGAGAGTACAGAGGAGATTTACTAGAATGTTGCCTGGGTTTCAGCAACTAAGTTACAGAGAAAGGTTGAACAAGTTAGGTCACAGAGAGAGAGGGCGGGAGAGGGGAGTCAAGTGTCTGTTGCATACTTGACTTTGTATCCCCGTGGAAGTGGTGGAGGCAGGTTCGTTGGTATCATTTAAAAATAAATTGGATAGGCATATGGATAAGAAGGGAATGGAGGGTTATGGTATGAGTGCAGGCAGGTGGGACTAAGGGAAAATAATTGTTCGGCACAGACTTGTAGGGCCGAGATGGCCTGTTTCCGTGCTGTAATTGTTATATGGTTAATGTTCCCCGTGCAGAGAACAGCGGCAGAGTAGGCAGGCAACACGCATGACCTGGGGGAGGGGGTCGATCACCGGTGAGCCGGGGGATGGGGGGTAAAATAGGAGGGGTGCCCCGTACACAGTGACGGCCGCTCGGTCTCATAGAAGGGGTGCTGTACGGAATAACAAAATAGTGGAACAATTTTACAGTTCAGTGTTAGCATCAAACGGACAGTTACCTCAAGTGCTGACACTTGTGCAGAGCTGGTTTCATCCGCTGGAGACCTTCACACTGAATGCGGCAGCTATCCAGATCGAGGTGTTTGATTGTATCACAGGGCCCGATGGCATGAGACAGGACCGCACAGTCAATCGGGGTCAGTCCCAGTCCACAGAATGAAAGGGTTTCCACAGATCCCAGTGTCTGCTGAGCCAGTGCAGGACTCTGAGACTCAAACAGGTAGTGCAGCGTGTTCAGGAGCCTCCGTTTATCAGCGTCACTCTTTGTGTTTCCAGCCCGGCGTTTAACCTCCCCCTTCACCCAGTCACTCACTCGGCTGGTTGTTTGATGAGGAAATTTACCCAGAAACTCCTCCAGGATCCAAGCTGTCCGTGGGGAGGAGAGACCAGCGACAAAACGGAGAAATACTTCAAATCGCCCGTCTCTCATGCCATGGGCTTCAATGAGGAGTGTCGTGATATCCCCGCGATCTACAGTCAGGAATTGTGCGAGTGCGGCTACAAACTCTTGGATGGTGAGGTGCGGGAAGGTGTACACCACGCTCCGACCCTCTCTCTCCGAATGTTCCATCAGGAACCCGGACAGGAACTGGGAAGGCTGCAGATTGTATTTGATCAAATCTTCATCTGTGAACACAATGTTCTTCTCAGCCACTCCAGTGAAGGCCATCTGACCAACCCTCAGTAACACCTCACGGAGGTTCTCAATCTCACAGCCGTGGTTTTTCAGGATGTTGTAAATAAAGTAGCAATATAGTTGTGTGATGGTCTTGGGAACTCGCTGCGGGTCCCGGTGTGTTTGTGTGAAGAAGGGGCCCAGTGCCAGGACAAGGATCCAGCAGTAGGAGGGGTTGTAGCTCATGGTGTACAGGATCTCGTTCTCCTTCACATGTTTAAAAACAGCTGCTGCCACCGTCTGATCTTCAAAAGACCTGGTGAAATATTCCTTCCGTTCCTCACCAACAAATCCCAGGATTTCAGCCCAGACACTGATCTTTGCCTTTTCCAGTAAATGTAACGCAGTGGGGCGGGTGGTCACTAGCACTGAACACCCTGGGAGCAGCTTGTGCTGGATTAAACTGTACACAATGTCAGACACATCACACCACCACTCGGGATCTGGGCACTGGTGCTTAGGTTCGGTGTCTCTCCGACTGTCAGCAAAATCGATTCTGCCCTTGAATTCATCCAGACCGTCGAATATAAACAGCAATCCCTCTGGGTTCTTCCAGACCTCCCGCAGCATATTCCCAAAGTAAGGATACTGATCCAGAATCAGTTCCCTCAGGTTTATTCTGTGTTTAATCATGTTCAAATCCCGGAATTTGAAACTGAAGACAAACTGGAATTGTTGGAATATTTTCCCCGTGGCCCAGTCATGAACAATCTTCTGCACCATTGTTGTTTTTCCGATCCCTGCGACTCCGGCCACGGCAGACGAACTCCCAGATTCGGATTTGCTCGCCGAAATGTTCTGGAATAACTGATCAGTTCGGATTTTTTCAAACTCTCCCCCGAGATGTTCCTCTCTCCACTCTTCATGGTCCCGGCCTCTTGCCAGCAGCTCATGTTCCACCAGTGTCCGATCTCGAACAGTGGAGATGACCGTGAGCTCAGCGTATCGATCACGCAGCTGGAAAACCTTAACCTTCTCGTTCATCAGGATGGTGTTCACTCTCAGTGTTTCAGTCTGTGTTCGCACAGTCTCCATGTGCTCTGCTGAACATCTTTTATCAGGTGAGATAAACAAGAGGTCCTGAAATTAGATTCATCACGCAAAGAAAAACACATTCACGGATTCTAATATCACGGTTATTAGTTGACTGTGTTATTGATCACATGTTATCTGATAGTTATTGTTATTTATTGGTCAACTAAGCAGAATATTTGGACAAGTACAGGGATTGGAAAGGTTTAGAGGCGTGACTCGCGTTGCAGTGGCCCCTGCAGCCTGTCTGTCTTTATTTAATTGTTGTCCAGTTGAATGTAGTTTGTTGTGTTCTTTTATACTGTTTTTAACTGTGTATATGTGGGGGGCGGGGGGAAACTTTTAAAATCTCTTCCCTGCATGGGAGCCCGACCTTTCCCTGTCGGGTCTCCGTTGTCATTGGGGCCTAGCACCGTGGAGCGGCCTCCAACCGGAACGACCTGGGGAATCCAGTCGCGGTGTTTGCGGACTTACCATCGTGGGGCTGGCCAGCCTCGGAGCGTGGGGAGCGATGGTGGCTCGCTGCTGCGGCCCGACTTCGGAGGCTCCGGCCGCAGGCCCGGTGGACGGGACATCGGGAGCTCGCGGGTCAGGGTGGGAGACCGCATTTCGGAGCTCCCGCAACGCAACTTCTCCCGCCTGTGTCGTGGGGTTGGAATGACCCGGAGCGGGGCCGTACATCGCCCGTACATCGCCTTAACGGCCGTGGGACTTACCATCGCCCACCTGGGGGCTTTAACATCGGCATAAAAATGGAACACAGGGGAGAGAAAAGACTTTGCCTTCCAACACAGTTAGGAGGAGATTCTCTGTGATGGATGTTTGTGTGAATTGAATTGTTTGTGTGTCTTGTAGAAATTGGTTCTTTTTGTATGGCTGTAGAAACAGAGTTTCGTTTGGGCAATGGTGTCAAGTTGGGAAAGGGGGAAGTACAATGGGATCAGGGGGTCCTTGCTCATCAGTCAATTAAGCATGCAGGTACAGCAGGCAGTGAAGAAAGCCAATGGCATGTTGGCCTTTATAGCAAGAGGAGTTGAGTTTAGGAGCAAAGAGGTCCTTCTGCAGTTGTACAGGGCCCTGGTGAGACCACACCTGGAGTATTGTGTGCAGTTTTGGTCTCCAAATTTGAGGAAGGACATTCTTGCTATTGAGGGAGCCCAGCGTAGGTTCACCAGGTTAATTCCCGGGATGGCGGGACTGTTATATGCTGAGAGAATGGAGCGACTGGGCTTGTACAATCGAGTTTAGAAGGATGAGAGGGGCTCTCATTGAAACATATAAGATTATTAAGGGTTTGGACACGCTAGAGACAAGAAACATGTTCCCGGTGTTGGGGGAGTCCAGAACCAGGGGCCACACACAGTTTAAGAATAAGGGGTCGGCCATTTAGAACAGAGACGAGGAAACACTTTTCCACCCAGAGAGTTGTGAATCTGTGGAATTCTCTGCCTCAGAGGGCGGTGGAGAGAATTATTTCAAGAGAGAGCAGATAGGGCTCTTAAAGATAGGGGATATGGGGAGAAGGCAGGAACGGGGTACTGATTGTGGATGATCACAGTGAATGGCGGTACTGGCTCGAAGGGCCAAATGAATAGAATAGAATAGAATCTTTATTTGCCACGCAACCAGGGTTGGTGGTATTTGGGTTTGGTACATGATGGTACACTGCTTTAGTTACATACCACTAATAACACAGATCACCGTAATAAAGTGCATGCATACCACATCACAAATCATGCATACCACATCACAAATCACAAATCTCACCAACAATACATAGTGCAAAAGAACAAACAAAGACCATAGACAAGACACTGTATACATCAAAAGTCATATTATTGTCTGATTATTGGACGGAATTGAGAGTTCTTATTGCTGAGGGGAAGAAACTGTTTTTAAAGCGGGTGTTTTAGTAGCGAGGCGCCTCCCTGAAGGGAGAGACTGAAAAAGGTGATTTGCTGGATGGGATGGGTCCGAGATGATCTTTTTTGCCCGTTTAGAGGTACATTGGAGATAAATGGAATGGATTGAGGGGAGGGGGGAGTTGATGATCCTGGAGGCCTTGGAGACAATGCGCTGTATTCTGTGTAGTGAGTGACTATCGGTGTTACCGTACCAGACTGTGATTGAGGAGGTGATGATGCTTTCAATGATTGATTGATAGAAACGGACCAGGAGGTGTTTATGGACTCTGAACTTTTTGAGCTGTCTGAGGAAATATAGGCGTTGTTGACCTTTCTTGATGACGTGGTCTGCATTGATGTGCCATTTTAGATTATTGGAGATATAGGTGCCTAGAAACTTAAATGAGTTTGTGGAGGTTATGGGGTGAGAGTTGACATGGACCGGGGGTTTGTGGTTTTGTTTGCGTCTGAAATCTATGATAGTTTCTAAGGTTTTTGAAGTATTAAGCTGGAGGTTATTGTCTGCGCACCATTTGACTGCGCTATCGACTGTTAGATGGTATTGTGATTCTTTGTTATCTGAGATGAGGCCAATTATTGTTGTGTCGTCTGCATATTTAAAAATTTTAACTGAGCTGCATTGGGATGTGAGGTTGTTGGTGTAAAGTGAGAAGAGCTGGAGTGACAGAACGCACCCTTGGGGGGCTCCTATGTTGAGAGTCAGAGGGCTGGAGAGTTTTTCACCCACCTTGACTCTTTGCTGTCTGTTTGTTAGAAAGTGTAGAATCCAATGGCACATGGCTGGGTGAATGCTCATGTCCAACATTTTATTGTAGAGTTTAATTGGGTGTATAGTATTAAAGGCCGAGCTAAAATCTATAAACAGGATGCGTACATAAGTGTTCGGTGATTCCAGATGATGTAGGGAATAGTGAAGAGCTAAGTTGATAGCATCCTCAACAGACCGGTTGGCACTATATGCAAATTGGAACGGGTCCATGGTGGGGGCAGTGTGAGTTTTCAGATGGGTGAGGACTATGTGCTCAAAGGCCTTCATGGCGACTGATGTTAATGCCACAGGTCTATAATCGTTCAGGCAGCTCACCTTGGAGGACTTGGGCACAGGGATGATAATGGATGATTTAAAACACTGCGGGACTCTACATTGGCTGAAGGAGGTGTTAAAGATGGAGGTGAACACAGGGGCCAGCTGAGCTGCACAGTGGTTGAGAGCAGCGGGGGGGGGGGCTGAGGTTGTCAGGCCCTGCCGCTTTTCTTTTATTAAGATTTTTGAAGGCCGCCCTAACCACCTCCTCAGAGATGGTGCTGAGTTAGGTGGGGGGGGGGGAGGCATGGATGGCGGGGTGGCATTATCAAAGCGTGCATAATAAGTGTTCAGTTTTTCCGGTAAATCCGGATCCTCATCTGGGATGGGAACAGGACGTTTTTTGTAGTCCGTCATCTTCTGTAGATGTTTCCAGACTTCCCTTGAATTGTGGCCTACTCCTGCACCTACTGTCTATTGACGATACTCTGAGAAAGCTGGGAGACCTGGAAGACCACTGCCTCACAGTGCCAGAGACCCAGGTTTGATCCTGACCTCAGGTGCTGTTTATGTGGAGTTTGCAGCTTCTCCCCGTAACCGTGAGGGTTTTTTCTTCCAGAGTCCTTCACTTTCCTCTCAGACGTAGGTTAATTGGACTTCTGCAAATTGTCCCTAGACTGCAAGTTGATATAAACATGGGATACACTAGGACTAGCGTGAAAGGGTGATCGATGGATGGATGGATGGATGGCGTGTACGCAGTGGGCAGAATGTCATGTTTCCATGCCGTCTCCCTGAACTAAACTAAACAAAACATGGAATTGAATACCTTCCAGATCAGTAGGTAGTTCCGAGGAAACCCTCATGTTTTCGAACAATTCGATCAGATCAGAACCTGTTGGAATCAGTTCGTGAAATGAGTCTGAGTTGCATTTTGACAAAAAGATCAAATTCTCTATAGAAAAATGTCCTGTACCTTCTTCCCCCATTGCTTTCAGCAACTCCTCCAGTTCAGGGAGCAGGTGGAGCATTTTTACGAAGCATTTCCATATCAGTTTAAGGACCCGTGGCTCTTTCTCAGTCACCAGGTTGAGGAGAAGTGTGGAACCGGCCGCACGGCTTCCTCTCTTCGTGCGTTTGATGACTTGCTGTGAAGAGTGAAGGGACAAGTAGTTATAGAGCTGTACTGCATGGAAACGGAACCCTCGGCTAACCTTGTCGATGGATTTACTAGAGTCACATACGTGGTAGAGTGATGGAGTAGTATACCACACGGAGACAGGCCATTCAGCCCATATTGTCCATGCCAACCAAGTGGCAATTGTCAGCTAGGGCCATTTGCCTGCATTTGGCCTACAGCCCCATAAACCCCTCCTATCCACTCATCCGTGTGGATGTACTCTGTAATCCCTAATGTTATCCACTTTTCCAGCTTCCTCTGGCATTGTGTTCCAGATATGGGCTGCTCTCCAGGTAAACCTGTTGTTCCCAGATCCCACCTACATTATCCCCCATCTCCCCTCAAGCCTGCACCCTCCAGTTTGTGGATCCTTTATCCTGGAAAACAAGACTGTTCCCTTTATCCCAGTCTTACACACCTTAGTAAAGTCACCCCTCATTCTCTTGCACACCAAAGAAAAAATATCCCAGCCTGCCTAACCTCCCCATATAACTCAAGACCATAGGCCTGGACATCCTGGTCTCTAGCTTGTATCATTTCCAACTAAACGACAAGATTAATAAGGAAGATATTGTGAAGGAGCGGGACAGAGTCACGTCAAATAAGAAAGCAAGGAATTGCTCAGGGATGGACTTCCAGGACATATGGAGCAGTGAATGCAGTGGCCGGCTGGGTCTTTGTAACTGAGAGGATTACAGTCCCATTGGGAATTAGGGATTGTCGACAATGTCCTGGAATATCAATGGGATCAAATTCCTCTGCCTTTCACTATTCAAAATGACCTCTCACATACAAAATTCTTAAGGGGTTGGACAGGCAAGATGCAGGAAGATTGTTCCCGATGTTGGGGAAGTCCAGAACATGGGGTCACAGTTTAAGGATAAGGGGGAAATCTTTTACGACCGAGATGAGGAAAACATTTTTTTTCACTCAGAGAGAGGTGAATCTGTGGAATTCGCTGCCACAGAAGGTAGTTGAGGCCACAGTTCATTGGCTATATTTAAGAGGGAGTTAGATGTGGCTAAAGGGATCAGGGGGTATGGAGAGAAGGCAGGTACAGGATACTGAGTTGGATGATCAGCCATGATCATATTGAATGGCGAATGGTGCAGGCTCGAAGGGCCGAATGGCCTCTACTCCTGCACCTGTTTTCTATGTTTCAAGCCACTCCGAAACACAATGCGGGCGCGTGATGAATGGAGAGCAGGACGTTCTGCACCATCCGACTTCAGTAATTAAAAGTGGGGGAAGGAACTGCAGATGCTGGTTCATGCCAAAGATAGACGCAACATACTGGAGCAGGTCAGGCAGCATCTGTGGAGAAAAGGCACAGGAACAGATGTTTCTCTCTCCCCTGACTTTCAATCTGAAGAAGGATCTCAACCCGAAACTTCACCTAGTTCATTCCTCCAGAGATATCCTGCCTGACCCGCTAAGTTGCTCCAGTGTTTTGTGTCTTTCATCGATTAACACATGCGCATACCTCACCGCCCGCAATGTACTGTAAGAGAAAATGCATTCTCTTTAATCAAGTAAAACAAAGCGCTGGAAGGCAGTCACGATAGGGCAGCGGTAGAGTTGCTGCCTTACAGCCAATGCAGCGCCGGAGACCCGGGTTCCATCTCATTACGGGTTCTGGCTGTAAGGAGTTTGTACGTTCTCCCCGTGTCCTGTGTGGGTTTACTCCGAGATCTTCGGTTTCCTCCCACACTCCAAAGACGTACAGGTTTGTGGGATAATTAGGTCTTGTAGGTTAATTAGCTTGGTAAATGTAAAAATTGTCCCTAGTGAGTGTAGAATGTGCAGGGGATCGCAGGTCGGCACGGACCCGGTGGGTTGAAGGGCCTGTTTCCGCACTGTATCTCTAAACTAAATTCAAACACTTCGGGTCAGGTAGCAGCTATCAAGGCACAAGGACAGATGGCATTTTGGTGTGGAACCCTTCTTAAGATTCTGACCTGGGGTATTGTATGTCAGTGCCCTCCTGAGACTGAAACATTTTGTCTATGAACCTGGTATGCTACAATGCTAAAAACAATATTCTACACTGTGTGTAGCCCCCCCCCCCCCCCCTCCCCTCACTTTGCTCTATGTATTGCACTTGCGTTTGTCAATTATATTTGTATACTAGACTAAGTGGGACCCGTTGGGTCCCATGTTCACACGGGAGGGCTGGTCCCCCAATGCAATAATCCACCTCTCCACCAATTCCAATATTGGTGGCCAGTAGGAGAGGGGCTTTCTGGAGCGCTAGTGGATTCTTGGGCTGGCAACTCAGGCCTGGTGGGCTGGCAACTCAGGCCTGGTGGGCTGGCAGCTCAGTCACTCAGGCCTGGTGGGCTGGCAGCTCAGTCACTCAGGCCTGGTGGGCTGGCAGCTCAGGCCTGGTGGGCTGGCAGCTCAGTCACTCAGGCCTGGTGGGCTGGCAGCTCAGTCACTCATGCCTGGTGGGCTGGCAGCTCTGTCACTCAGGCCTGGTGGGCTGGCAGCTCAGTCACTCAGGCCTGGTGGGCTGGCAGCTCTGTCACTCAGGCCTGGTGGGCTGGAAGCTCAGAAACTGCCAGAAATTCTGCACAAAGCAGGTGAGAGACTCTGAGAGAGAGAAGGGGGTTAGGGTGGAGAATCAATTTTAGATATTTTTCATCTTTTTCTGCAGATCACAGCAATGAAGGAGGAAATTCTATCCTGGCCTCGATCTCACAGGGAGCCAATGGAGGAAGGAGAAAAATACTGGGATGAGGGTTAATACTTGCAGGGGGAATACTTACTGATGGGCCAAAGGGTCTACTTCTGAGCTAGTACAGGCCTGATGGGCTGAAGGGACTGTTTAATATAAAAAAATCTGAATGAAATGTCAGTGAAAGGCACTTTTTCTGGACTTTTCCTGCCTGGCACGGGCCTTTTGGGCCAAAATGCTATTCCTGGGCTAATACGGGCATTTTGGGCAAAAGGGACTGTTTTCTCGGCTAATAGCAGCCTTGTGGGCCGAAATGAGTGGTTTCAGACAGGCCAAACAACTAATTTCATTTCATTTCCATTGCCATTTCAGTTTCAAACACAGGCCGTCTTCTATGGAGCGAAGGAAATAGGCAACGTTTGGGTTGTGGTGGGGGAACGAGCATTATACAGTTGCCGGGGGTGGTGGGTGGGTGGAGTGATTGGGCCGCCCGGGATCGAGTGTAATATAGTCGGGCCGCCCGGTTGTGGTGGGGATCGAGCGTTATACACGTGCCGGGGTGCAGCGAGAATCGACAATGGGGCCGCCCTGGATCGAGCGTAATACAGTCGGGCCGCCCGGTTGTGGTGGGGGAGCGAGCGTTATACAGTTACCGGGGTGGGGGGGTGGTGGAGCGACTGGGCCGCCCGGGATCGAGTGTAATACAGTTGTGCCGCCCGGTTGTGGTGAGGGAGCGAGCGTTATACAGTTGCCGGGATGGGGGGGGGGGGGGTGGAGCAGCGTCGACAGTTGCTCGGGGCGGGAACGAGCGTCGACTGCACGGACCGCGCGGGTTTAACGGGCGTCGACAGTTGAGGTTTAAAGTCCAGAGGAAGGTGAGGAAATATTATTGTTTAATGGCCACATTATTCTGTCCGACCGGGAATATGGTGGTGGTGGGGGGGGGGGGGGGGGGGGGGAGGACTCTGATTCTACTGTGTGTGTGGGGGGGGGTGGTGTTTTATGTCGAATTCTATCGTGTGTTGGGTCCTTTATGTTTATTTTTATTGTATGGCCGGATGGGAATTTCATTTCACTGGGTCATCTGGCACATGTGACAATTTAATGTATTTGGAATCTTGGGGGGAGAGGAGAGGGGGTAGGGGGAGGGAGGGTGAAGAGGGACAGAGCGGTAGGAGAGGGAGAGATCGGGTAGGGGGAGTGGTGGAAG